>VWPW01029434.1:1309646-1412306 GCA_013389825.1 Crypturellus undulatus
GCCGCGCACTCGCGGCCAATCAGAGCCGCCGCCCCGTCCCGCTTTGCGCGCGGCTTCCAACTTCGCAGCCCGTCCCGACAGCCCCCGCGCCGGCCCGCGGCCGCTACGGTGGCCCGCAGGGCGCGGGCGGCCCTGGGGGTCCTGCGGCGGCCCGGCGGCACGTTCGAACAATAGCTCCTGTTATAATCTGTATTGTTATTGCCATTGTGATCCTGTTAAAAACGGGTGATACGGTTTCTAACTGGGACAGCTGCTGGTGTGAACCTGCCAATGGGCATCCCGTTTTTACTGCGGATTTGCTCCGCGCGCGCGTTTGATTGCAGCGTCAGAAGGTCCTGGTGTCGCGGGCGCGGAGAGACGCGGGTTGCCGCTGCGCGCGGCAGAGCCCGGCGAGCAGGTCTGAGGGCAGTGCGCGCGGAGCACAGCGAGCAGGAGATCACCCTTACAGGGCGCTCAGACAGGAAAATCATAGTTTGACTAAATGAATCGTTGTAAGTGTCCCTAAGCATTGCCAGGTGGGAAATTCCTCATTCACTCTCCTTTGTTGATGGAGATTTGATTTACCGAGTTGGTTTGACTTCTGGTCTGTGTAAGTGAACTCGGTGCTAAGAAAAATATGTCACTTTGTTCAAAATAACCATTGCTTCCAGACAGCAGTGCCTAAGTGTCAAGTTCATTTCATCCGTTCATCCTCATTAGTCATTAGTCATTTCAAATCTGATCCTGGTCTTCTCAGTTACGAATCTATTATGAAAATTAATGGACCAACAGCATTCCTGCAAGTCTCCTGTGCCCTCTCCACCTTCTTTTCTTAATCTGCTTTTAAACCTGCTTGTTTCCCATCTACATTGAATACTTCCACTTTGTGGACCTTACACACAGGGAGCTAATGATTTTCCCAAACAATATTCTCTTGTTTTTTCTTTCCTAAGCACCTCAGTCTGGAGCCAAACCACATTTAGGACTAGAGATAAGTGAGTACCCATGTTCCAAGCTCTGTAAGCCCCCACGTAAAACAATTAATAATTTTATTTCAAATAAAGAGCATCAGCATTTTTTGGCTTCGTGCTGTGACGCCCTCCCCACCTCATCCCATCCCAGCCCACTTAAACCAAATGTTAAGGCTTGTGTTGGTGTTACTGATGCCAGGTTCAAGGCTGCATTTCTAGCCTGTATTTGTAATCACTGGGACCAATTCATTCATTTGTACTGCAGATTTATAACCCCTAGAAAGCACGAAGTCTTGCTGCTTCCAACCTCCGAGTGGGAGGCTGTACTATTAATGTAGTCAATTCTGTTTACCACACAATGAACTACTTGTAAAAAAGTATTTTTAGCAAAATGTTTAACAGTCCACTTAGTGCCAGTGTCCAGTAATGGAATCACAGGAATGTAACCGAGGTAATCAATATACGACACTCTGTGAAATGTACACAATAATTTTACACAATAAACAGAAAGGTTGATTTTGGTTGAAACTCAAAGTTAAACTCTGCAGATAGGTCATACTCTAGATACATGATGCAAGATGACAGTGCTGAAGCACAGAGCTCCTCTTTCTCCAGCACTGCAAAGCGTCCTGTAATGCCTGCTTTTGAGGAAAAAGAAATACCAAAACCACAGTGAAAGCCTCTATGCTGACCACTCCACACAGCTGTGAGGTGAACACACAATTTTCAAGAAGCAAAAAGTCCTGGTTAAGGCATTTTTGTTTTGTGATGCCTGCCAAAACGCCCCTTTAATCCTGGACAACAGGCCAGAAGCTAAGCCAGCCCTGCAGGTGTCCTGGCTTTTTACAGAGCTTTGCCTTCCACACGACTCTATCGGGAACAGCCCCAATAGATGGTAAGCCATCATCTCGTGACCTCCTCCCAGGCAGTGCACTTTATTTTCCTGCATGTGACAGTGAGATTTTTGCCATAATTTGCCTCAATACATGCTTTTTTTTTCTTTGCACATTAAGTAGAATCTTAAATCATGTTGACATGAAAGACAAATGAGAATAATTCTAATTATCTCTAGTGTTTCAAAGTGGAAAATTAAATTCCACTGGTAAATATTTGACTTCAGTACTTGCTTCTGGACCCTTTCACCCACTCTGTTTTATGAAGATTAACCTCTGCTTCCTATTTTAATTTCTTTCATTTGATGATGTTTTCAGTATCTTTAACTCAAAGAGAATCTTTGGCAAACATAAATGGAACTCTTTGCTGGCCTAATTAGTTTAGCATATTAGCCTGTAAATCCAACAATTATTCTACTTCCATCACTATTCTTAAAAAAAAAATCCTGGTTTTTGGATTTAACTGAAAATGTTACTGAAAACAAATGACTATCCCTTTTACATTGTGTCAAAATAACAATTTACATCTTTCACTCCCAACATTCAAAAATATTTTTGAGATGCTGGTGCAGAAACTTCGCAGTACCTACAGATGAAGGGATTACTGTTATCTTTGAGGCATAGTGCGGCTAATTACTAGGGACTGTTGTTTTCCCAAAAGAATGGATAAATACTTAATGCCAAAGAAAATCTCAGAATGAGTTGGAGTGGAAGTGGAATGAAAAAAGTAATAACATATAACTCATAAGTTTGTGTGAAATCACTAATATCCACCTCTTAAAATTAGTTTAACCAGGAATATTTTCAAGTATTTCAGTATCTGCAGATAGGAGACAAATCCTACATATGCTTTCTATATACAATTCTGTATTTAGGCAGCAATGTAACTGAAAACTATATCAAAATAATATTTGAAAAATGAAATATTCTGAAACATAAAACATTCAGAAATGTCAGTATTAAGCTCCCCGTTCAATCTGAGTCTTTCTTCACTATTGATGATGCAGTTATTAATTAGAGTATCATAACCTTTTTTGTTCTCTTACTTCATTCAATCCACGGCCAATACTCAAGGAAGTGGTACAGATTTTACTATTCTTTTAGTTACCTGTAGCATCCTTTTGCACACTATCAAGATAAAATACCATGCTTTCAGAATCCATTTAATTTATCCCCACAGTGCCCTTTTCCCTTGCCCTGTCCCACCACTTATCAGATGAAGAAATATTACAAGTTCCTTTGTAGACATGCAGAATGGAGAAAATAGTTAAAATTTGCAAAGAATTCGTAACTATGCCAACTTTTCAAGATGTCAGGGTAGTAATTAGCCCTCTGCAGTGTTAGAAAAGGCAGATAGCAGAGCAGATCATACAGCAGGAGGGCCCTCACACACTGCAGACTATGAGATAAAACAAGATGCACTTTCTCTCTTCCTTTATGCTTTTATAGACAGTAAAGCAGAAGAGCATTCTGTAGAAACTTAATTGAGCATGGTGCTGACACAAATTTATTCTAGTCTAACATATTGTAAGCTTTAATCTCCATTCACCAGTAAGAAAAAAGAAAAAAACACCCAGACTGCTATAATATATAAAACAGGAAGCAATTTACTCTGCAATTAATTAGCTTTATACTTTATTCTATGTAGTTACTGAAGACATGTTTAAATATGAGCTTTCATCCTCACAAGCAGATTTTAACCAGTGAGTTTAATTATATGCTAAAAAATGTTTTCTCCAATGTTTTCTACTGAAACCTGTATTGAATACTTAATTCTGTGTTTATGAGAGTAAAATCTGCTGCTATGGATACAGTGAGGTCAATTATTACATTACTGCAGTGTTAAAGGAAGTGGTTGGAACCAAGTTGTTGGTTCCAACAAAAATACCGTGGAAAGCGTAAGATGTTTTAAATGCATATATACAGCATTTTATTTAATATTCTGCTTTTAAGTATGAATATAGGAGTTATAACAAGGTCCAGAGTAGCAACACTAAAGAAAATCCTTGTCTGTAATGAAACTTTGCCTCCATTTTCCCTGTGATGCTGTAAGCGTGTAAGTGTATAAGAGTATTTTTTTTAAATTGCCTTATGAAAATACCTTCCCCATCAATTACTTTCAGAAAAATCTGAAATGTTAGTTTCTAAATAGAAAAAATGTAAAAGAAGAAAAACAGTGATGGTTTTTAGGTTGTTTCTTTTTTTTTCTCAGTTTCAAAAATAGAAGCATATTTTGGTGACTGCAAAAGCAATTAAAAATTTGCTGATGAGAATGCAGATTTACGGAAAAATTAGTTTCTTTTAACTGAATATTAAGAGACTACAACCCTAGTCACCTTTTTTAATCAATAAGAGACTTTTGAAAAGCTACAAAATGTCCAGCAAAATAGACTCACTTTCTTATATTTGATTGATTAAATCAGACTTTTTTAATATTTGTATTATGAAAGTACTGTTAATACATTTAATTCCTAGAATTATATTGTAGTTTTAATTTTTAAACAGTTTGAAAAAAAAAAAGAAAATGATAAAGCACATTAGCAGCCAAATCCTGATGTGATTAGTGGAGTCAGTGGCAAACTTCCTATTGCTTCATCATTCCAAAACTTAAGCCTAAATTGCCAGAACTTAAGCATTAAGCAAATGATAAAGTTATTGCAAAACCAGAAACTACTGGAGCAGAGATGTGATCCAATTGAAAAGACTTTCTTCAGTTATTACGCATCCATTGGCAGGATCAAACATGCTTTCCAAAGCTGCTATTGATTGCAAAGTAATGTCAAATGGGACCTGGGGAAAAAAAAAAAGCAAGGAAAAAGGTAAAAACACCAAATGAATAACTTTATTAAGCTTTTAAGTACCAAAAAGTAGATATATACAATATGGAAATATCTCTGTATGAATGTACTGTTTTTTATTTCAAACTAGAGTTCTGAACTTTGCCTAAAGAATAAGTAAATAGTCAATTTAAATCAAATACTCAGTTTAAAACAAATACTCAGTCACCTCAATTTCAAATTGTGGATAATGAAATCTCTTGCACTAAACCAGTAGACTAGGATTAAGGAGAGGAAATTCCCATGACAAATCCTGATCACAAAGTTTCTTTTGATCATTTTTAGGTAAAATGAAGATATCAAAAGAGAACAGGAAGCATGATCAGAAACGTGGAAATCTTCTCCTATAATGAAAGATTGAAAGAACAGAGCTAGCTGTAAAAGGTGAACCAGAGGGCAATAATAAATTGTTTTCTATGCTCATAGGCAAGGAGAAGAATTAGCTGAACATGCAATAAAAATGATTCAGCTATTAAAAAGAAATAATTGTGGAGGAAGAGAAGCACTGGAGCAGGGCTATCTAAAGAGGTTAATTTTTAATGCAATTATTTTTTCAGAAATACACTTTTATAATTTAAAAATGGAATTCCTAAGTACTATGCTTTATTATGACCCTCAAGAATATAACTAAGTATAGTAAATAAGTATAGTATATAAGTAAGCATAGTAAATATAAAATTCTAAAACAAGCTGGTTGATCATTTTTTATTCTTAAAACAGCCAAATAATTTGAAATAAATAATTCAATGAAAATGCATTTTTCAGTGCTAAAGTCAAAGTACTGCAAGACATATGAGCAATAAAAAAAAAAAAGACACTGGAGACATGACAGCAGTTAAAATGTGGCAGTTTAGAGAATGAGAAAAAAGAAATCCCTCAAATTAGAACTTTGTCCAATTAATTTTAAACGAGATCAGGAGCAAAAAGCATATGTTGTGAATGTAAAGCTACACAAAACCAAAGTTTATAGCACTATATTTTTCTGCCTTCTCCTGCAGCTGGAAGACAACGAAAATGTACTACCTAAGGCGTAATCCCCCACAGTGCTTTCCACATCTAGCAAGGAAGACTGTAATGCAAACACTTCAGTTTATTTGAAACTTTGGAAATATTGCTTACAAACACTATATACAAAAAGAAGTGCTGAGCACTCTACAACTTTTATGAGCTTCAGAGAAATAGGAAGATACTCAGCATCTTGAAGAATTAGACTTTGCTTGCTCAACCAAATCTCCCAAACCTAATACAATTTGGTCTCTACTAAATTCCACCTAAATAATAAAAAGTCAGTTGTTCCACCTGCTGCAACATTTTAGCTTGTTTTGGCATGAAAAATGCATAAAACAGATCAGTTAACATACTTTTCTGACTGGAGTAAGACTGCTAAGTCTGGAGATTGCTAAGTCTGCTTCCTCACATAGTGGATTCACAAAGGCAAGTGGACAAAGAAAAGAGATTTCATGAGAACTTAAAATAGGTCCAGGAGGTCCAGGTCATTCTAAGGATGCTCAGCTATACCTTTCTCTGGGCACCTGTGGTATGTATAGACTGCATATACCTCAGTAAGACCAGAGGAAGTGTAGGTTCAGTGAAAAAACATGTGTATGGTTTGATGCAGTGACAAAGTCGGATTGGGTGATGTGAAGGTTTGGGAGTCATTTAGGGGATACCTTTAGGATAGACACAGAGGGGAATGAAGGCAGTACAACATGAATAAAAGGGAGCTTGAGAACACCTACGTACCCCTTTGTAGGATACATACAAGACTAGATTCTCTCTTTTCTAATAGGCTACTAGACAAACTGTTCACAGGTAAAACTCAGGATTCTCTTCTGCTATAGAAGAGTGAACAGACTGCAAAGAGGGGCACACTGGATGTCTTATCCATTTATCACTATAATGTGATAGGAAATATATTTGAGTGTTAGGAGAGGGTTCATACATTATGGTGGAGTCTATACTTTTCCTTGGCATTTTTTAATTGAACCAGAGCAGCAGCAGCTGTGGCTTCTCCCAGTCCTGTGGGCTGGCTGAGCACACTGAGCGGTGCTGTGAGCAGCTTCCGCCGTCTGCTCTTGGAAGCACCGGAACCAGCAAGGTTGCACCACGCGTATGAGAGGAACGTAGTCATTCCAAGCACTGAATTAAGCACTTTGCAAGTCTTTATTATATTCTTTTTTTGTTGTTTTTAGTCTTCCAAAGACCTTGCTCTGTTTATACGTTAAGACCTATTTTCACTTAACAACATGGGAACTTAATCTGTGATCAACACTTGAGAAAACTGAATGATGACAACACATAAGTAACAATGGAAATAAAATAGCATGGACAAGAAGTAGCAAGCTATCTCTGAAGATATGTCATGGTTAAGTCAGAGAAAGTCAAGGAAAATACAAGTCTGAATAGCTTAAAAACACAGGGATAGATTTGCGTTTGGCAATTACAGTGCAATTGCAATGTAACAATAAACATGCATAGACAATGACGAGAAAATGGTGGATAAATAAGATGAATCCATTGTGAGTGTGATTCACTTTTTAATATGCTTTTGTATGTTTAAGAATGTGACTCTTAACAGAGTAAATGTGCATGGTTTGTAATCACGTGCATTTGTATTTTACTTGTATAATACAAGCCCAATAAATATATGAGAAAAATAATTAAAAGATACTTAGTGGTTTAATCCATACTTCAGTTTGACTGAACAAGCATTTTTTATTAGAAAGCAGATTTCATGAGAATAGCCTACCTCAGTTAATGGCGATGACAGACCTGGAACAAGTGAGAGCAGTGCTTGTACTTCAGACAAGCACCTTTTAGCCATTTCCTAAAGGTACAAAACAAGAAAACTAATGCTTTATCATTAATCTTCCCTGATAAATTATCAGATAGTTTGGTTTTACAAAACTTTTCAGAACATTCAAGTATTGGGTTATCTTGGCTGAATTAACCCTTAGCATAAAACAGGGTTTAGGAACATAAATTTTGCAACACAAATAGATGGCTTTGCTATATGAGCTCAAGTGCCCAAACCTTGCAATTTTTACCAAAGTAAAATTGACCTGGGAGAGGAATTAACTCCATTGAGCACACCTTTTTCTCTGTATATTTATTGAAGACATTATAAACAAACAGCCCAATGAGATGGTATTTATACATGTATAACACCTGCAATGTTAATCTTCATATTCTAAATATTGTTTTTCCAATTGCTGACATACATTAATGAGCAAAAACCTTCAGGTAATCAGGAATCTTCACTAAAGGACAGCTCTGGCCACCCTCCTGAAATTACTGTTTGCTGAGATGGGCCAAAACATCATTTGTTCTCCAAGATGGTCAAAATACAGCTTCTCTATAATGGCACGGTGAGCAATTGTTACTGTTTCACAGCATCCATCCAGGCAAAATGACAGCCTCTACATCATTAATCATTTCATATAATAGATATAAAGAGAATCCTGTCACATGATAAATGTCTCCCACTTTGAAAATAAACGTCTGTTTTGCCGTGGCATTTATCAAGCAGCAGTTACGCTGTGGCAACGTTCTATTCCACTGACATTATCTCAAAGAGACCACATGGCAAATTCTGAAATTACCTCTTTTGTGTGTGATGGAGGGGAGGGAGAGAGAGTTATTTGGTTGAAGACCATATGCAGCCTTACTAATAAAATGAACAGAGGAAGGTGGCCTAGAGAAAATGAAAATAAATTCACTGCCACCTTTACTTTTTCTGAATAATGTTTATTAGAAGTTTCTTATTTCAAAAGCCATCACTGCCCGTTTTGCACTGAAGATTTATAACTGTTTTTTAAGAAACAGTTTTGGCCTGATTTGGTGCCCTGCCAATTTAAAACTGCCAAGTATTTTCGGCTGTGGATTGATATAAATAAGGCATTGATTTTGAAGTTTATGTACCTGAATATGTGCTGTTTACTTTCAAGGGGATGTACACACCTGTTATTTTTGTCAAGTACCAAAAATAAGAAAAGAACAATTAAACCTTAAACAAAAAGTGAAAGTATTTCAACATTGATTGAAAGTACGTGAAGTACATCTGCCAAGTTACCTGTAATTCATTCCCCTAAATAAACATCTTAAATAAAAGAAATATTTAAGGGCAGAACAGTTCTCACTTACTTCTGTTTTTTCATCAAGATGCACCTTTGCAATATTCATTTTGGCTTTTGTGGAAGGAATTATTTTCAGGGTTTCACTTTGTTCAGGAAAGCTTGCAATTTCTGAGGCTGAAAACAAACTTTTAGAGCTTTGCATCAGAATTTCAACTTGCTGCCTCAGATTAGATAATTCTTCCTGCAAAGAAATAACTCTGAAAGAAGACAACATTGTTTGTTATTGCTGTTATAAAAGATCAGTATTTGTTGTTTCCAAATTGTATTAACACTGACCTTCTATTACCTATTGTCTAACTTCTAGATTTCCTTTCAAGTCTGACTGCATAATTTTACACAAACACACAGTTTTCCATTAAAGAAACTAAAAATATATGATAGCTTTGGCTTTTTACACTAAAAATGCTAGGAAGTACTATTTTATGTATGTCTCTGTCAAAAAAAAAAAAAAAAAAAAGGCTGACAAGGTGGGTACCGGGGCTGCAGTTACTCTTGGTCTGTTACTCCTGGGGTAAGCATTCTGTAGCTAGAACTCTCTGAAGGCTGGGAGAAGCCTTCAGCCATTAACATCACAAGATGTAGAAAGAAGAGTTGAGTCTGGGGCTACAAGTGAGAAGAATCTTGCAGTTATGAAAATAACTGCTGTAACTGCTTCTTAGATTTGCTAGTTTTTTCTTATATTGCTATGCCAGCATAATGTAACTAGCATGTGTTACCCAGTTCTTCAAGAAACAAAGATAAAATACTAATGTACTGAAAAGGCATATGTTTAGATAGTGAAAAATCTCTGAAATGATAAAAAGAATGCTTTTAAGACTTACAGTTCTTTTTTATGTATTTTACTTACTCTCATCCTAGAAGTTTGACTAACCATTAATACAGCATTAACTAACAGAACAATGTCAGTGGTTACTTACCTAACCAGTGAGATCCACAAGTAGCCTGAAAATACAGACATTGAACTAAAAATCCTCATGTTGCTAATCTTGACAGGCTTTGTATTATAAGCATAAAGCAGCAAAACCTGGAAAGAGGTGGAACGTGTAAGGTATAATGTAGCATGCTACAGTAGACCCGAGGTATTTGAATGCTACAAAGTTATAAATCAAATTGGGTGTACTGCTGTAAACTCTGGTAACCAGCTTTCAGAAGAGGAGAGTGGTGGCTACTATGAATTTGTACTATACTAAGTTTTAATGGGTGTTACAGCAATTGAATTATCCATATAACTTATATGGATTTTAAAATGAGTTATTAACCCATGCAGTCACCATCAGATATCTAGTTATGTCCTCATCCTAGTCACTCAGTCCCACTTAGATTGATCTCCAGAGTTCCGACTTCAAATAGGCTTTTATTGAATTTGCAAAAGGGAATATACTATTGTTTATATTTCCAATATGACCCTGTACGTATGTGTCATCATACTCTGTTTAAATCTATGGAGGGCACATAATTCACCAGTCTAATGAAGCAATATCAATACAAGAGCACATGAAGATGAACTAGATGAGTATTTTGACTACATGGAGAATGTCAAGAAAATGGCACTACTAATATATCAATGTTTTCAAGAATGGATGCTTAATGATGCTTAATTTGTCCCAGTACATAAGGAATGGCTTCGATTAGTTATACCTTATCTTCTGTATCATCTGATGGCTTTGCCAGAGAAGGAAGGTACCACTGAATCCTCAGCTGCTTATTTGAAGCATTTGCTGCCCTACTCTCTGTCTGACTGTCTGTCTCAGTGATGATAGGAACAGAACGAGCTATTCTCACACGTGAAAACTTTGGTAAAATTCCAGTACTTTCATGAGACATCTGAAACACAAAAACAAATGTTATATTTTAAGCTTTATTTTCTTGTGTAACATGCACTTATTCATAATAATCTCTTGTTTATTAGAATCAGTATGACTCGCTCCAGCACAAAAATACGCTTCTTTTAAAAGATGTCCATTTTACCAACTTAACTTAAGCAACAGAGCTCACAATGTGATGCTTCTAAAGATAATGCAAATGCCTTAAAATCTTTCATCTGACTTACAGATACATCCACAATAGCAATAATTGTGTTATATTTTCCTCATGATTTTACCCTTTTTACTAAAAGGTATTATATAACAGCCTGAAATATTGTGCTGAAATAGTAATTTAACCTTCATGCATACTGATAATTAAAACAGTAACTTGAATGTTAAAATAATGTTTGATTTATATGTTTACTATTTGCTTTCTCATTAGCTGTACAACTGTAAAGTTTTACCAAAATAAAACTCAGTGTCTTAGCCTGTGAAGATTCATCATATGTCATATTTACTAAACTATACATGCAACAGTAGCAGACCATTCATCAAATTCTGATGTTTTGTTGTCATGAACCAGGGGAGCAATCAGAAGAGTACTGTTAACCACTCTCACTCATGAATACTTCTCCTTTCAAAAAATGCAAAATGTAAAACCATTTATACAGCTAAACAGAGCCATGCCATTTCTACTTTGTAAAAGCATTATGCAGGTCTGCAAAGGATTTTGGAGGCCAAAAAGTAACATTTGAGGGAACACCAAAGGCTATATGACATGATTGTTGATCCCAAAATGTGAACATTGAAAACTTCTTATTCATTCTTTTTAGTGTTCATAGCTGGAAAAGCCTTGAGGATTTTGCCAAATTTATTTTCAGAAAATGCAGGTCATGATTTATATAGGTGGGAGGAAGATAGAACTTCCACTAAAGTAACTTTACTTTAAAACAGTTCCCATCCCACATGGAAATATAATGGAATGAAGGCAGGGGAGAGCGGTGCTGAACTCCAGTGTTTGGGATGTACCTGGCATATGTCACGGGACAATTCCTAGCGATGGCCTATGCCACACAGACTCTAAACACCAAGTCGATCACCATTTATACGTTCCTCTACATACAGAGTCTTGGACTTCAGCTGTGGCAATAGAGACTACATCAGCTATGGTCCCGTTAACATGCAAAGTCAACAAAACTAGAATAAAATGCATATACAGACATGGTAACGATCTAATCTATGACATACCCCTTAATTAGGACTCTCCAAAATTTGTTTTATGCTACGTATTTCCTCTAAATCATGTGTGGTATATTCTGTTTTTCATGGAACTGCATCATTTTTTTTCTCCATTTTGTTATTTTTGTTACTGAATCTTTTTGATGAAAAATATTACAACTGCCCTTTTCAAACTGGAGGGCTGCTGTATTACATATACTTACATATATGTTCATCTATTCAACTTTGTCAAAATCCTATAAACAGAAAACTAGTGTCTTATTTAAGCATATCCATCCTGCATACTATCATAATGTGGAATAAAGTACAACTGTGCAAAAATGAAACAAAGCACAATTTTAATTATAGCTTTCTTAATTTTAATGCAATTTGTTTGGATTAATTTTTCAGTAGAGCTGAAAAATAATTCAAGAGTCAAAAAAAAGAGCTACAAAGATGTGAAATGATCTTGTTGGTAAAAATAATCCTTGCAAAAATGTACTTAAAAAAAGAGTATGAACTTACAGTAACATTTTTAAAAATAACTTACACAGTCTACTGAATAGTCTAAAAATGTTGTGATAAAAATCAATGAAGCTGAGAATTGATAAGAAAAGTAAGAGCTTTCTGCTTGTTAGCTGTCTACAACAGTGAAGCTAACACATGATTATGCAGCCTGCACCTGTCACAAACATGACAGTGAGCTCTGAAGCTTATTATTCTAGGACAGTGTAATACTAATTATGTCAAAAGAAGAGCAGACAGAGTAAAATATTTTTTGATATACGATGGCTATTATAAATGTCACATACCATATATTTACAATTTATTCAGTGCCACAGTCAGCTCTTTGTTGAGAAATGAGTAATGATACGCTGTCCAACATTGCAGAAAGTTCACCAACTCTAGAAGAGCTACTTTCACAAAAGTAGCTTAATTCAGTTTGATAAGATAACAAATCCTCACCTCTCAAGGCTCCCCTTTCGTTATCTAACACTGAACACACCAGGTAAAAAAGAAACCATAAAGAATATTCTGCCTTCCTTTTTTTCTTAGTATTAGGATGATTATTAATGTGAGAAGTAGGATGGGAAAACTGAGGGAAAAAAAATCCCCCAAACTATGCTTGTACTGAATCTTCAGAGATCTTTTAACAGCCAATATTACATACATTTGCTATAGTCAGTGTAGACTCCAGAATTCCAATTCCAGCTTCCCATAGTAGTATAACCTACTATATGAGCTACTTACATTTCAGACCCCAAATGGACTGTTTGCTAGCTGATGATTTGAAAAAATGTTTTTCTAAGCAGCTGAATATCTGTGAAAAATTTGGAGTCTTTAAAGATGGATTAAATTTGAGACAAAAAGACTTCAGTAAATTTAGGAAAAGTATAAATCATAACTTTTTTTCTGAAAAACAGGCTTCAGTAGACCAAATGAAAAACACAGAGAAGAAATTAATAATATAGAGGCAAAGAAAGTATAAATAAAATATTAGAACATATTTGGTGAGAAACATGGGAGATCTAAAATATTAAAGGCATCAATCTTACCAGATAACACGGCAAGCTTATTTAGCTGCTAATGAAGTCTTAAATATCATTCCACTTAATGTTTTAGGTTCTAAATAAAATGGGCAGTGGATAACAATCATTTATGCAGGAATGAATAATACAAATTAGCAAGCACTCCTGAGCTCCTTCACTGCTTGCACAGGACTTTATTTTTGCACTGGCCTTGTGCATAATGAATTTAATTTTCCCATAGCACTCTCAGCAATATCACTATTTGAGGCAGTAGGAAGTTGAATGCAAGCATGACTACATGGAAAGAGTGGTGAAGCTTGGAACAGGCTGCCCAGGGAAGTGATGGAGTCACCGTCCCTAGCAGTGTTCAAGAAACATGTAGATGAGGTTCTCAGGGATATGGTTTAGCAGACATGGTGTCCAGGGGTTTACAGTTGGACCTGATGATCTTGAAGGTCTTTTCCAACCATTATGATACTATGACGTGCAAGTATAATACATATTTTTGAAACATCATTGAAAACAGGAATAATAAATAATTAAATAATAATAAATACCTTTGAAGAATCAGGTGCAATACGAAGTGGCATTTCTAAACAGCATAGCTCATTTGGGCAATCCTCAAGACAACACGTTGAATATTCCATCAAATGTTTTTTAAGAAAGGTGTGCATTTCTGCTATGCGTAGAACAATCGCTGTGTCAAAAACAGAACTGAAGTGTCTGTCTCTTGTAGATGATGATCGAGGTCCTGATTTAAGGGAAGTTTTGAAAAGAGATGATTTCTATTTCATTACCATATGTCATTTAGAAGTACCCTTTCCATAGCTACTTGATATTTGTGAAGTAAAAAATATATGATAAAATACGTAATTTGATTCAATAGCAAATAAACATATTTCCAACAATTACACTGATGGCCCAATTATTATTAGAGCAAGTTATTTATTTCATAATTTTTCACTGGAGACCAGATAATGAAAAAAGCTCCATATTGACATTACAAAAGTAGTGTAAAATCAGATGAGTAGATTTGTGTAAAATCAGATGAGTAGATTTGAGGTTAATTGCCTTAAATTTAGCTTTCTCAGTGTAAGCACCACTATGATCACTAGATGTCAAGGTACCACATAAACACATATTTACTCAGTACAGCCTGAAGAGGTTCTGAGAGCTGTGTAGCTTACTCTAATTTACACAGCTATACTGTCTAAATTCTGTCAACTGTAACTCCAGCTGAGACACCCAAGAATATTTTGACACCTACTTGTCCATACAGCTCTGTGGCAAAGCAGAATACTTCCTTTTCATTTGGTACTTCAGGGGAAAAAAAAAACCTCTCTAAAATGTTATTTTTTAAGTTTCCCTCTGGCTGGCAAAGTTTACTTCTAAAGCCAAGAGCTATTTCCCAAATGTACAGACTGGCTTTAGTCTTGACTGTCAGGTCATTATCTGTATGCTCAACTGCTGGCCTTCGAAGTTGGACGCACAGTATTAGGACTCTGAAATTAATGGATCCTTACTGATGTTTAACATCATCATCCTTAACCATCTTTAATGTGCAGTGAAATAAACCAACAAAACAGCTGGGGCTTTAGTCAAAACTAAAGTCAAAACTAAAGTCAAAACTCAGCCTTTCCATCTACATCTAGATGTAGATGTAGATTCCATCTACAATGCCCCTCCTCACAAACAGGCTCCCAAACTGACTAGATTTACTTCTTCTGAGGTGACTTAACGCTGAGGTGTCTAGAATTAAAAGTACACTTACTTTATGCATGAAGAAAGGCTACAGAAATAAAGATAGGAATTCTGTTTTGACACATGCTTCTTGCAGTGTCATTAAAGCTTATGAATAATTGTGGGGAAGATAATGATGTGTTCCCTTACAGTACTTGCAAACTGACAAAATTATTTTTATTTCAGTGAATTTTCTTCCCATTAACACATTTTAGAGGAAGTCAGAATGAGCTTATCTCAGATTCTGGGCTCAACCCTTTTACACTTTTGGCCCCCAGGAACAGTAGCTGAATTGCATCAGTTTTGTAGAGAACAAAAAAAGCCATACCAAATAGAGAGTTTGCACTGTAAATTCTTTTTAAATAAATGTGGTAGCGAATTAAGTGAACCCATGTTACAGTCTGTTTTTTCTGGAAGGCCTCAGTAGCAAGACATGCTAGTCCTTCATTTTGGTCTTGCTTGTTTTGCGTGATGCGTTTATTTTTAACTGCCGTGGGACTTCTAGAGACAATGTTGTATCCATCTGCAAACACAATGGCAATTTAAAAATGAATACCAAATGAATAATTATAATTCAAAAGATATTTCTATATTGTTTTGGAACTATCTGTAACTAAAATTTCAATATTTTAACGCACTGATATTTTTATTAAATATCACAAAGCCCTCTTCTATTGTGCTTAAGCACTAGATACACACTTTAAAGGAATTACTTATAAATCACAGTCAAGCTTCTGCCTCGTCCGTGAAATCTAAGAGTGGGTAGACAGCATGGTTTTGGTTTTGGTTTTGTTTTCTCCCCCTGAGACATGCAGAGTGTAGAAGTAAATTGCAGTGCCCTCTTCCTGTATTTCCCATGAAACCAGGTGACTGTTAGTCAGTAGGTTCATACATAGCCGCTCCTTACTTTTCACCAGCAAGAAAGTTAAGGGAAAAGATAGAGGTAAATATTCTCCCTCTGAAAAAAAGTTGGTTGAAAAAAAAATGCTTCTTATGCTCCCTTTGGCATCACGCAACTCTGCTTTGCACTGGGCCTACAAGACATAAATGAATCCCCTGTATAGGTCCAGGGGTTCTTCTGGTTTATTTCACACACAATACAGCAGCTTATTAAAGGGGCTTAGGAATCCTTTCAGGTAGTATTTTGGCAATATACAAAACCCTTTCTGAATTTAAATATAAAACCTTTGTTTCTATCCAGTGTTCTATAACACACATTTATTAACTGGAAGAAATATTGGAATTCACTAATCATAGTTACAACACTAAAATGTTTACTGTTGGTATCATCCAGTGCCTTTTAAATATTACGCACAGTATGAATGACGTGTTCTTGATCATAGACTAAAAAAGTCTTTTTGAGGTGTTACCTGAAAGTTATGCTTTTCCAAAAAAAGTACAACAGTACAGTTACAGTTATTAATAAATTCACTAAAACTTCCACTGTCTTAGTGTATTCCTTCCTCAAAAGTCAACAGAATTCCTCCGGTCTGTTGCTCACTCCAAAATGAACACAGTAATTCTTAATAGCAAACTTACACAAAATAATAATGTGTGCTTCTATAAAATATGAATATCTCTATTACTCTTGATATTTCATTGTCCATTATAAAAAGAAAATTTACTTAAAATGTTCACATGGTTTAGAAATGAAACTTAAACGATGTGTTTCAGTAATAGCTTTACACAAAATATTTAGCATGCTGTGCCACTTTATACTTTTTATTCTTCTTTGTATTGCATAACAGAACTATCAGGAGAAACACCTGCACCAGTTACTAAAAGAAATAAAATGATCTGTAATTATAAGCAAATGGAGCAGGTACAAGACAATCAGATGGATGGAAGGTCTTAGCGTGCAGCATTTGTTTTCACAAGCCAGTCAAAGCACTTAGATCTGTTGAACACCATACAGCAAGCAGACATTGCTCCACTGGGCCAACAACTGTCAGCCAGCGTGATCCAGTCTTTGCCTGTCACTTGGGATAACTGAAAATAAGGCACTGAATCAAAATTCTATCACCGAATTAGTGTTTCTTGGTTTAAAAATAGACATAAATATTTTGAATTAAGGTCATTTGCATTCATCACAATGTCTACTATCCCACAATTCTTCATTTCACTGACAGTATTTTTCAACAGAAACTTCCATTTCATCAACTCCATTAGCTGTAAAATAAATGCAGAAGTTGGAAATCATTAGGCAAAAGAAAGTTCTACCAAAAAGGCAGTGGAAGTCTCACTTATTCTCACTCTCTCTTTCTCATTCTGAACCACAGCACGCAAACAAGGCAATTTTCCTTAACCCACTTATCACACGCACAGACTGATTAAAGACCCATGGGGCATGTTACATAACATGCTCATGGTTTGTACAGCTATACCAGACAAGAGGATTTTACTTTTACTTTCCATGTTTGACAAATTGTTTTTCATAAAAGAAAATTAGATATTAAATGTATTACTAGATGACATGGCATATGTAGATTATTACTTATTTAATGTTCTAATATTCTTAAGTATAAACGAATACCAGATAGGAAATCTCTGTATGAAGCAAGAAGATCCATGGAAGCAAACTCGGGGATTTTCTCTTGCACTGTATCCTTCACATTGTGCTCTTTAACGCTCTTTCTTCCAATTAGTAGCTGAGAAGCAAGCACAGCTTCACTGACCTGAAAATAATATTTGTTTTATTCAGGACTAGTTCACTGCTACACTCACATAGTTTTTTTAAACCTGATACTAGCAAGCTAAAAATGAAAAGTTAACTGTTCAACATACTATATTCTAAAATATGAAAGAAAGAAAAATATTCTATATTTTTTCTGACAGATGGTACATACCACAGTTAAATAAATCATTACTACTGACAATTTAATTATTACACAAGCGATTTTAAATCAGATATCCTCACCTAGATGCTACTGATGTCTACCCACATGCCAAATAAGTAGGCACACATATCAGGCAGTGTGCTGTTATATTTGCATTGAACCAAAGTAGAAGCAGAGTCAGATCTGTCCAAGAGAGATTCAATGGACTAGTCAGTCAGTGTGCATTTTAATGTCTTCAAATGAGACCCATGGCATAAATCCAAGGGAACCTTAACTCATGTCTTTCGTGTATTGTGATGACTAGATGCTTGTTCAAGTTGTATAAAAAGACATGAAAAACAAAAAATCATCTATTCAAAATACGGCACCAACCTGTGTGGCTGCTCTTATTGCAATCCAGGCCTTTGCTTTATAGTTTTCTGATATCAGTGCTTTGTCAGGAGAAAACAGTTCTTCAGAAGATAGCTAAAATTTTACATTAGTTCATATTTAGTATTATAAATACTAAATGTAGTATTATAAATGCTAAATGATATACTACTATAATGGTAAAATATATTTTGATGATAGCACAATTCTCATAATTACAGAATTATTTTTAAATACAATAAAAGGTGTAAAAATAAGCACAAATCTTGTAAACCCATGGATTAATTGATAAATAATAATAAAATAATAATCATAGAAAAAACAGCATACGCCGCTACTTTAGATTTTCTTAGAAATGCTCATAAGCAAGTTTTTGATTAACTTTCTATTTTTTTTAATCTTAAATACCTCTTTTTCTGTTATGTTACACATTATATTCAGAGTCTAATGCTTGTCACTCATGAAAAGCTGAAATCTGGTAAAACACAAATATTATCATTTTTGTCTTACTTTAAATTTTACATTTTCTTTGCAAAGTGAAAATTATCATGTAATCAGGAAGCAAAACACTGTTAATGTTCTAGGTTTTTTCCGGTTTTATGGTAGGAAAATATTTTCAATTTTACTGTGGATACTGTGCAAAGCAATAAACATGAGAAATCACATCAAATAAGATAAAATTCTACTGCTGTACCACATGATCTCTCTGTATGATTTTTCTAGTAGGACTTTCATTACCAGTAGGTTTTATAAGACGGAGTAAGTTATAGCATGGCAAGATGCACAGTACTCTAATGTGAAGATGCCACCACTTCTAAGATACAAAACTTACCCGTGACTTGGAAGGGTCCATCTTATCTGTCTGTGACCCATACTCTTTATTTTTGGCAAAATGCAAACATAATAACGCTATTTCAAGATAGGATCTCCTTATTAACCTGTAAGAAACAGCACACAGATTAATAAATGTTACTATCAAAATAAGCTTTATGGTGTCTGACTCCTATACAAGACAAACCAAACAGCCTCACCCAATAGATCATTCATTCAGTCCACGTCACCTGCGTAAGCTGTATCATCTTTCAGAAAGCCATGCAATCCCATTTTTAGGTCTTAGCAAGTCTAAAACATCCTTATGGTATGCTTAACAGCACAATGATTTAAGAGTACACCAAATATAATTTGCCTTATGTGCAGCAAATATTCAGAAAACAAATGGCAAATATTCAGTAAACAAATTGTAGTTTTGCCAAGTATACCGATCTCTCAGTACAGGATCTGTATAGATTCTTCTGCCTTTCTTCATGTTAAAACATATATCCATTGTCAGCTTTCCTGAAACAAAGATGGTTGAATCTCCATGCAGGTTTTTAATTAAACCTTGATAAAGTTCTTCTCTCTTCCAAGAATCAGTAAGAATACACCAAGTGACCAGAACAGTCCTTCATTTCCTCATTGCTCTCATCTGAGGAACAGATGAACACTACTAATTTCTCAGTTACTTCCTTCTCCTTTGGGTCATTTGTACCAGTAGCCTTACAAACCAGGTGAAATTCTGTGTATCTGAAGAACTTCCCCAACATTCCTGTTCCTTGCAGGCTTCTTATGGTCTTTCCATCCATCTTCTTCCTAGCTGTGTAGAATTCTCCAGTTCTCTCCCAGGAAGTGGCTATCCTGGTCTTAGCAACAAACTCTTGTTTATGTAGTCATTCTTCTGCAGAAAGTCATATAGTGCAGAGTTTCTGCTCAGATGTTGCAATAAATTTCAGCTTAGATATGATTTCTGTGGAACAATACACTAAAGTACTAAAGTCAAAAATGCAGTACTGTTCAGAAGAGGACAAACTATTTAAATGCCAAGATCATATGTTCTACACTTAGCCAGCCATATGTTAGTTAACTTGCTAGTCTTGTTAACAAAAATAGATGCCAGACATCAAGAAACAACAATAATTAAGAAAAAAAACATAGGTATCTGAGAACTTGTACAAAGGTGATCTGGAAATTGAGCCTTGGCCTCTAAAATGAAAAGCTAAGGTATATCAGTGTTGCTGTTCGGTGTTTTAGAAAGACTGTAGCAAATTAAATCTAGAAGGTAGCAAATGAGCTTGGAAAAATCACTACAGTGTAGTTCTATGCTGTCTTCCATCAGCTTGACCACTTGTAGCAGTTTATTACTCTGCTACTGTTTCTGTGTTCAGAGTTCTAGTTCTTTAGCTCAGGTAACAGAATACCAAAACTATCAAGGCAAACTGTTGCCTTTACACTGTCTGTAACTAGGCAAAGGAGATTATTCTCATTGGGATTGGTCAAGAAACTACAAAAAAAAAAAAAAAAAAAAAGATTGTTCACTTTGAGCTCAGGCTTTGGGCCTAACAGACAGTTACTGCTATGGCCCGCTGTATGCCTGGAGCAACGGCATTAAGCTAAAGTGAGAACAACAAATAGGTAGGACAGATACTCAAGGACAAACAAGACTGAGGCCTGTTGTCCTTGCAGTTTTATAAGTAAGTGTTTGATAAGACTGAAACTCTTTGGAATTAAGTAAATCCTTGCCTAGTGTCTGAAATGACTGATAGGGATAGCATGGACCAAACTTCCAAACTGAAAGGTACAAATATATTTATGTCACCCAATCAGCAACTGAAGCTGATGCACAGCAGCTGTATTGTTTAACTCTTGTGCTTCCCAGGGCAGTACATGGGATGCCCACATCATGATGGAGGAGGAAGGATGAGTACTCTCATCGTCGCTTAGGAAACAACATGTACAATATTACTATTAATATTAATTAAACAATATGTGCACAATATTAAATTATCAAGTTAATCAATGAAATAGAAAATTAAGTAGAGAATTAACTATTTAACTAATTAACTATTAACTAGCCAAAATTAACTAATTTTGGCTAGTCTACAGCAAAAGGATTAACTCTTTGTTTGCTTGTTTACTTGTTTGTTTTTAACATAATGAGCTTGTAAAAATAGTGTTTGTTTCACACAGTGTGCTATGTTGTAAACCTGAGAGATCAGAATGAACCCTGACAAAACCCTATGGTCTAATGTCCAGCATATCAGAGTTGATTGGCAGAATTTATTGGCTGGCTTGGTTCTTTTGGTCCCTCCGTTGCTGAGAAGTAATGCCAAAGTCATTTTCCTGACATCTGTTAAAAAGACATTTCCTGTCTTCCTCCTGCCTGTGTTCTTCTGCCTGTTTCTGTCTGCTAACCTTTTCAGCCTGGATTTCTACTATCTGGAAGGCCACAGATCATCTTCTAAAATATGACTAAAAACTCAGTTTAATTAATTGATGTGTTCTTGAAGTTGAGAGAGAGGGTACAAGTTTGAAAATAAAACTGAAAGTTGTAACTTTGTCTACGGAACAACATATTTATATTAATAGAAAAATATATATCAAATATATATATATATCAAAATTTAAATATCAAAAATATATTTAGATCTTTTTAACATTTTACAGAAGACAGTTCTTCTATACTATTGTAGAAGAAAAATCTCCAAAACAAAGAAAGTGTTTCATAATAGAAGTCTTACCAAATCTCAGAGAAAAAGGCAAAAATCTATTTTCAAATGTTTTTTCAATTTAAATTAGATTACTGTTAAAATTACTGTTTCTTACTCAAAGTTTTGATCGTGTTGTTGGCTCATTTTTATAGCTTCTGAGAGGTTCTCAACAGCTAGCTGTGACTTGTTATTACCTGCTTCAGTTATCCGGCACTCAACCTTACCTAAGAAAGAAATATAGAAAGCAAATGTATAAGATTTCTTTTTTTTCTTGTATACTCTTGTATACTCTTGTACAGTTTCCCCCTAGGAAACCTGAAGTACATAATGCATTATCTATGCTTTTCTTGATATGCCAAGGATTTTTTTTTTAATCTTCATTTTATTTTCAATGCAATGCATAAAACTTACATAATAAGTTATTTCATACAGCAGCTAAAACAATCAAAATTTCAAATCATAATGACTTATAACAATAAAATCCAAACAAAAGCAAATGCTGTGCAATTCATTTACTTTGTTAGAAAATAATTTAGAATACTTTAGGAGCTTCTCATCTTCTTTAGCTCCAACTGAAGTGAAGAAGCTAATTAGTCTTCTACAGTGCTCTAAACTTCCTTGGATATGCCCTTTGATCCCCCATAACACAGAGGTGGGAGAAGTTCTATTGTAGTTTTTAAACATTTTGTTGAATAATGTACCAGTATGCATATTCCATGAAACATAGAAGAGAGATCAGCACTTACAAATATCAAGTTTGTTGATTTATATCGTTTATTGATATTGTAAATATCAAGTTTATTCTATTGTTCCATTCTATTCTATTTATTCTGTTTTTGTTAAGATAGACCATAGACATAAGACCATCTTTAAAAGGCAATCATAATGTATGAATAGGATTTTATTTACCTATCTGAAAAAGAAGTTCAGCTTCCATATCTATATTTTTTGTTGCAGATGCTCTGCAAAGCTCCAATGCTGTTTTTAAATGTTTGAGAGCATGTAGCCATTGCAGTGGATCTCCTCTTTCAGATGTACAAGCTATTTTTTCAGCTAATGTGCATCCTAAAAAAAAAAAAAAAAAAGTAGTTCTTGGTGAATCATTTAATAGAAAACCAAGTTATGCAAAAAGAAATTAGTTCCTTAAAACAATTTCCATTACACATTTGCTGTTACAATCCAATTCTCAAATATCTTATTAGGGGATACAGATATGGAATTATAAAGCTGTTTCATTAATGTATGTATGCTGTCAATGAGGCTAAGCCATCCTCATACAGGTCACCCTACCGAAACCCAACCTTTCACAAACTGCCTGGAAGGACTTCTGGTAAGCTTTACTTGACCTGGCAATTACAAACAAAACCTGAATCTCCTCTGAGCATTTTACAAATTCCAATATTCCTTTTGTATTAACCATATCTACAGTCTGCACTGATAAATTCCGTAGCTTTTAGACTGTACTCCATAATATTAATCAATTCTCCTACGGTCTTCCTAAATATGTGGATTCAGTGGGAGGAACTGTTCAAACAAGGACATTATGGGGGGGATTCAGTGAGCGGCTACAGTGCTAGCAGAAAAGCGCAATAGGAGAGCAGCTTGCGAGCAGAATAGCTGGTTCTTAGTACTTGGCAGTCACACAACATGCACTTCAGAGCACTTAACTATGGACTAGCTCTAGTCTAGTCTTAAGGACTAAACACATAGTAATGTTTGGAGTGCATTTGATATATACAAACTAACAAAGATTTTGTGTACATGGCACACCTGCCATAAAAGGAATCTCAGACCCTAAGGCTTCCCCACAATGTGAATCAAAGTGCAGTAAGTGGTGATGATCAGGAGGTTTGCTTCATAAAGCAAAGTTCCCCGTCTGAACCAAAAGGTTAGCACTGTCTTACAACAGAGAATGAAATAGGAACAATTTTGATGGTTCACTCTAATTTAAAACTGAATATTATCTTTTTATTTAAAATATCTGTACAGTCATCTTTGCAGACACAGTTGAAGAGATTTAAACAAAATAAACTATGACCACTAGCATCACATCATTAGCAAAACAATATATGGTTGTGTTGAAACAATACAGTGGGTTTGGATTAATAAATGATCTCCAATATTTCCTATAGGATGCTAAAGCAATCTGCATTTCCTCCTTTAGCTTCAACAGGAAAAGAGGCACTAGTTTTTAGCCATAACACCATTCCTAATGAAACATCAGTCTATGTTATCTCACTCTAAACTATATTGCAGTATTTTAATCTAGCAAATATACTCAAACATACACCAAAATAGGTTTAGCAGAAGGGTATGGAAACAACCTTAGTATTTTATTTAACTATTAGCTATGCCAGTCCTTGATCTTCAAAATGTGTTGTTTGTTTTTCCTAACTATAATGATCAAATAAATATGATATTTAAAAAAAACAATCAGACCAATCCTAATGATTATCTTCTGTTACCATCCAGCATATAAGCAGGTTTACATATAAAGAAAAGCCTTACATTTTTAATTACATTGTGTAGATGTTATTTAAAGGGTAACAGCAGTAAGAGTCACTATTATTTTGTTGCAAAAGGAAATTATTAGAGGATTATCACTATCACCTCATATACTTTGATATCATTATTTAGTTCCCACATAACTGTTTCTAAAGAGGTGGAACACAGGCAGTTTTCACAGAATAAATATGCTATTAGCAAATGGAAAAGTACTCCTAATGTTCACTTGTAAAAAAATGAAGCACATATTAGTTTCACCAAGCTATAACATTTACATACAAAGTCATATTTTAAACTTTTGTGGATTATAATTGCTGTAAGAATTATGCCTTGCTTATATAGATACATATTAAATGGAGCCAGGTATCTACTGCTGACTTTAAAAATAATTTTTGTATAATGGAAACAATTGATTTGCTACACTTTCTTCAGACACATCCATTTGTCTGCTGATACATAACATACAAATAGAAATGAAGGAAAATGAAAACAACAGTGTATTGCATTTTTCTTACCAATTCTCATTTTGACTTGGGCTAGCAAGTTGATATGCGGCAAGTAGATATTTTGTGGAGGTAGGACTGGACATGTAAGTGTAGTGTCTTCTTTGTGCTGTTCAATTGGTTCTCCATATATAAATATCTATGAAAAAAGTATATTTTGTAAAATTAAATTATATAAAGCAAATGAAATAGCCTTTTTAAAAGGTAACTTAAAAGATACTTGCAAAATGCTGTGTCTCATCTGAATTCTGTGTCTCATCAAAAGTACTGGCCTAAAAGAGCCTAATGCTCCTGAAGTCCTTCACTTTAGATCGCAATTGTTCTCTTTGCAGAGGAAGTAACGTTTTTGAGTTTGGTAACAAATGAACACAAAACAACTTCAATGACCTCTTTATCAGACTTATGAGTGTTAGGATTTGACTTCCAGAAGAAAACTTCCTCAAACCGGGCAGTCATTAAGAACAGAATTCCTGAGTAACCTAAGTAACTGCAAAAAAAAAAATCCCACTTCTAAAAACAAATCCAACAAAGGCCAGAAAAAAAACCCAAAGAAGCAAACAAACAAATAAAAAAATCCACTGCAAGTGTAGACCTGTCAAACTTTTCACTTCTGGGACATGCCAAAAGTCTCTTCAAGGTTAGCAAGTTTCATAAGTGGACGGCTAAAAGTCTACAGTTATTTATATAATTCTTCATCATTTTGGGGAAAGAGTATTAGATTATACTACTGTATTAGGAAATATGATAAAAGAATTTGTCTGGAGATTTTCTTTAGAAAGTATATCAAGGACACAGACTGCAGAAGGTCATATCTATTTTTTGAACCAGAAAGTAAATAAATAGTATATTCCTATACAGTCCTCTTCCAGATTTCACCAACATATACTCACTGCTTTAACAGTAAGTTCATGTGCCAGAGTTAGTAAGTTTAATGATTCCACTGTGGAACAGCGATGTTCTGTGTCCTCTCCTGTTTGCTGTGCCAATATATCTGCCAGAAGGAGCATGGTTTTCACAAGGGTCAAAGAGGCTGGAGAGGAAATGAGTTTCTCTTCTTGGAGCAAACTTACAATATTCTGTTTGAACACAGGTAACACAAATAGAAGTAGTTATTGCTTTCACTGTCAGTTCATAAGGACAAATCACACAAAGTGAAAAAAATCTACTTTAGAGGCAATGTTTCAAGCTTATTTAATCTTGTCTTCAGCTTTTCTTACTCTACAAAGAAATGTATCAAAGAAAAATAAAAAAACAGTTCCTCTATTGTGTTCAAACCTGCAGAAGTTGTTTAATTTCTGCCATGGGGTGTCTTTCTTGCATGTTAAGAACAGCAGCTTGCACCATCATATCAGCCTGAGTCTCAATATCATCAAAGGTTTCTGCCTCCAGTATTACTTCTCTTATCAGAGTTTTGTGTTCCACCATATCATTTTCTAAAAGCAGGAAGTATATAAACAGTGAAAATACAATAGAAATGATTTTATAGTATCTGCCCCTTTCATTTTTTAAAAGTCATTCCCAATACTAAAAACTTACTGAAAATCAGACATTACAGATCCTATGTTTATTAATGTATCTGACAACATTTGCTCTCAGAATAAAGAAAAAAAAATGTGTTTTTAAACTGTTATACTATAAATTCATCTAGATGTGTCCTTTATGTGTAAGCCATCAGCATACACAATCAGAATTTTGCAAATCAGATGTCCTTCTCATCCATCCTTCTACATATTCAAACATCTGATTTTAGCTAATCACTTCAAACAATAATAGCCATCTCAGGAATTGCTCTGTAAAAATTAAGACCAAAGTTTGCCTACAGACCTAGATATTAGAATTTTGATACTTGTGTCAGCTTCAGTTTACATTAAGCTGATAAGTATAAGGAAAGAAAAACATTTTTATTTGTCATCAAATTGTAATAAATGTATTCTGTACTATCTCACTTAAACGCTTAGAAATATAAGAATCTGGACCAAATTCAGATGTTTTCATTTACAGGAGATATAAAAGATGAAAAAAAAAAGTATCTGACATTTTTGAAAAATAGAATAAGCAGCAGCAATAAACTTTTAAAAAAAGGAGCATACCTATTTAGCTTAAGTATAATAGAACATTTGAAAATTTTATTGCACAAATGATTTATCACAAGGTAATAATCATTAAATGAACATTAGCATAATGTTTTTGTTTATATGCTGTAAGGAGAGATTATACTCAAAAAAAACCATATTCCTTGATGCCTTGTATGAATTCCATTCAAATAATTGCTCAGTGATAATAAACCACAGGAATATTTTAATATTTTAATTTGTGGAAAAACAAAAAAGAGCTCGAATAGTGTCAATTGCCTATTATACTCTAAAAGTCTAAAACAAAGAAGAAATACCTTCCATATCACTAGCTCCATGTACATGTGTTACTAGTGCAGACACTAACATTGTGCGACATCTTAGCCAGAGACGTGTGTTCAGGTGATCTTGTGCTATTACATTGTGAGGCAGTTGAACATCTTCAGTGCTAGAATCCTAATAATTTCCAAAAGCAAGAAAAGCGTCACGGACTGAATAAACTACATTGCTATAAATGAGGCTTTGCTTAGTTCAGTACCGTTATCAAGCTACCATAAATCAAAATAACACAAATATATGACAAATAATAATATAGTTACAAGCAAAAACCTACTTGAAGGCTAGATGCATTATTTTTTGAATAGGTGTCCATTTATTATTTAACTTGAAATCTACTGAAAATTGAAATGTTACAAATTACAACTAAACTAGCTTTTATGGGAGAGTCCAAAAATTCATCTACTAGAATATTTATCAGTGATAAGCACAGGATTAACTGAAACATCACATGATGAACAGCTCATGAAGAATGATTCTAACAGTTTGGACTTACGAAATACTGTGTGTTAACTGCTTCTTAAGATTAATCCCATTAGAAAAGTTTGGCTTTATTCCTTTCAAGCAGGAACATAACACACAACTTTGAGGTACAGACTATTCCGTTAGTGAACAGTGAAATGACAAGTTGCAGTGCCTCACTGATCATTAAAAGCCCACATGAATGTGACATAGTACTGGAAATGACCAGGAGAGCTCTCAGTGCAGCTCCCTGTGCCACCTTCACATGTTATAAATTGCCTTTCTGTTACTAATGCTCTACTGCATACATGTTGAAGGTTTGTGCCAGCACACAATAAAACTTTGCTGCATAATCTGTGTTTTACTTGCATGAAAGATTGTCACACATGACTTGCCTGGATACAGCTGAGAAAAAAAATGTTCATAACTCAGAGGATGGCTACATGGAGGCCGAAGGAAGTTGGATACATGGCTGGACTTGATGACCTTGAAGGTCTTTCCAACCACAGTGATTCTAAGTGTTAGGTCCTAGGCTCTATGAGACCACACAGAATCATTATACTGCTGTAAGGAAAAACAGATGCCTATCGTATATGCTACAAAATCTGGCCTCACTACACAGTTGCTCTGTTCATCTGAGTTTGACTTACTGTACACTTCACAGCTGGTGAAGTGTGGTAGAGGAGAAAGAGGTTTTCCAAAAACATGCATTATTGTGCCTACATATTAATTCAGCAAAATTCAGCCAAAATCTTGCTAAATCACAGCAATGATATGAACTTCTCTGTATGGCTGTTTGAAAGAAGTAGGTTTTCATATTAAAAACAAAAAAAAACTAAAATACCATAAGTTTTCAGTTGATAGCTTTGCTTTTCTTCTTCTTCTTCTTTTTTTCTTAGAAACATTTTTAGAAACAAAGGCAAATTTTCAGTGGTGGCATTTAAAGTATTCAAATCAAAACTCTATATCTGCTATGTTCTAATAGTCTGAAAAATCACTCAACACTTAGTACAAGACTTCATATGCTAAAAAAATAATGTATGCTTAAACATACCAAACACTCCCTTCCTTGTATTTTTTCTTGAAAATGGGTGCCTTTCATTCTAAAAAGTTTTGCATCTTGGAGAAGTCGAATTGCAGAGAAAGCCAAAGCAACACTGTGATAAACAGCAATATTAAAAAGGATATATTATATTTGGCATTTTATGATTTCATCATAATAGACATTTCACTTCTGAATACAAGCCAGCAGCTCTCCATTAGTTTTTGCTTCTATAGAACAAAAATAAAGTACATATCAAGCATATTGTGAATTTGCAGACATTGCATGTGAAAGTGAGAACACGGCTGCAAGAGACAACGTCCTGCCAACAGCCACAGCCTGATAATATTGCCTAAGCCAGGATGCTGAAGCTTCAGCATCCTCATTTTCAAGGACATGTCTTTCTTCAGGGTGGGCTTTACAAATTAGAAGATGCAAAAATACTAAAAAGGACAACTTGGAGAGTTGTGTACTTCATCCAAAACCAAAGTAGTCAGAGAACACCCTCCTCCTTACAGCCCTTCCAGGTTATATGCTAAGCTTTTTATTAAATCTCTGTAACTTAACTCTCACAGGAGCTTAGTAAGCACCATCATCTCAAAATAGGACTAGCTGTCATCCTTATATAACCTGGAAATGACACGATATAAGGTCTGCCCCGCTTTTCCTTCCACTATCATAAATTCTTTCTATCTCCAAACAGCATCTAGATTGATACACACATTATTAGCGCCAGTGCAATACCAAACTCTATCCCATATTTTCAAAAATTGTGAGTTGGGACACCCATATTTTGACATATTTCTGAAAAAACTAAACTACTAGGCTATTTTTCTTTTTAAAACTTTCAGATTCTGTGTTCAATTTTCATTATACATAAACAATGTATAGCCCTGACGCAAGACTTCATGGAAAAAAAATATATATTTTTTTCAGAACATGAAGACATTTGTAAAACCAACTGGGAAAACCTTTTATAAGAGGATTTGTTGCCTACAGAACATGCTGTTCTGAGTGTTCTGAGAAGAACTGCAGAGTTAATGTCTCATGGGTATTAGTTTTCAATATCTGAGTTTCCCTAATGTAAATGTCTACTTTCTGCTTCTTCTCTAAAAGATTTTGCTATCTTGCAATACTGCTTATTCTCTACCCGCTGAAGTATGATGCAAAAGCACCTGAAAACACCCCTAGTTCATTTGTAAAAGATTTTTTTTACTTTTTAAAATTTATAACCCAATAGCTAATCTATGCTGAAGTCTCACTTTACAAAGGTCTGCCTGCTTTGAAGGGACACCTTGAGTCCCTTTTGTACTGCCAGAGTAACATAAAGAGCCTTTACAGCAGGAGTCGTTCAGGCTCTGTAGGAATTTACTGCTTTTAAGAAGTGCTAGATTAGTTGTCCTACAGGCAAAGTTCTTGATCTATATACAGAATTGACTGAACAAGAGCTGCATTACTGTAAAATTACTCATATCATTGTTCCAACATATCTTTACATTTGAGATGGATAGCCTCTACAGATAAGTGGATAGTTAAAGTCTTCCTGCCATTTCTGATTCTGTCCTGTTTGTTGTTCTTGTGATGCAGAATTGGATGGATTATACCAATTCAGCACAAATAAGTAACAATGAGTACCAAAACAATTATATCTTGCCTTTCAGCTCTTGGAATTTAAGCGTTATGACTCACCTTCCTCATCCCTTTACCTCAGTTTTATTCAATAAAATAATATCAAAATAAATCATTGTTGAATTTCATGCTAACCTCCTAACGATCTAAAAGACTACAACTTGACTTATAAAAGCAAAACACACAGTAGGTGTATTACAGTGAAACATCCTATCTGCTTTCTTTTTATGAAGGGGCATTTTCCCTCTGAAAGAAGGCATCAGACTAAAAATTACAGCAAAACATGACATTTTTCAAAATCTTGAGATGCCATGGCTAACATTTCTCAGGTGAGATGCAGAAGGTGCAGCACCAAAGCATATATACTGACTTTGAAGAAATATTAACCCAGATTTCTGAACGACACTGCCTCCAGTTAACTTCTATCGTCAGCATTGAGCAATACTTAAAATGAGGCCACTTTTACATTCACGTTTACATATAAATTTCACCAGTAAAATGCAGACCACAAGCTCAAATGTGTAAATATAAATATACTTTTAAGCACTAACAACACAAGCAGGCAAGCATGTATTTGCTTAATTAGACATCTCTTATATTTAGGATGGACAAACATGTCAGTAGTCTCATTGAGATCAATGGAATTATTACTGTAAGTAAAATTATTCTCATGCTTTTTTTTCTTTTTTTTTTTTCTGCAGGACAGAGGCTGTAATGTAGAAGTATCCCTTGATGAAATTTTTGTGACTTTTTTTTTCTTGCTGTCAACAAGAATGATGTGTCTATATATTTTCCTTGAAAAAATACACATCCTTTTGTAAGTTGAATCAGAAAGTGACAAGATGATCAAAATTGGAAAGCACAGCTGACTATAACAATTTCACCACTAAGACATTTTGCCAAAGGAAAAAAAGATGAATTTCTGTAATATCATGCAAAGTTTGATTTCTAGGCTGGCAGGCAGGAAACATTCAGCTGTCTGAAGAAATGTTTCATTTGTTTCTGAGGCAAATATATCAGCAGTTTCTATGGATGGCAATGCAATAAAATTGCAAAATAGGGGGGAAAAGAAAAACAAACTCATGTTTTTGTTTTGTTTTGTTTTTCCTTCTACCTGAACGCTTGCAATATATAAGGCCCATTACAGACGCATCAAAAATTTGTGAGGCCCCAAAAACAATCCATAAAATTCCTGACATCCATAGGAACCCTTGATACTATATAAAAGTTTCTTCAGTCTGAGACAAGGTATAAGCCAAGAGAGAAACCACACTCTCGAATATAACTGCTCGGGAACAGCACTGAAAAGTGAGCTGTTAGGAAATGGCTACCTTTTAAAATAATATAAAGAAATCACAGAGGAAAGACGACGTTGCAGTACTTCTTCATTGATTTTGCTTCACTGATCTGTATATAGATGCTATTTTTGTATTTTTTTTTCCTATTCCTATCACATAGCAGCTAAAAAGGAACCGTAAAACTTCAATACTATCTGATTTGAAACCTTGTTTATTCCCTTAAGGTAGCTGGGATGAGGAGCAGAAGGAGGCCAATTTGTCTGCAACACATAAGAAAAGATTTAGCTTTTGTTAATTGAGTAAAAAGTTAACAACTCCTTTATCCTCAAAAACTTTTCAATTTTAAGAAATAATGGATTAAAAAGAGCTGAACAGTAATAAAGAAAATTAATTGTTAAAGCTATTATCTTCCTCCTACAAGTTAATATAAAATAGTTAATAGTTAATATAAAATAGGAAAACAGTTCTCCTAGATAAGAAAAAAAAACAAATAGATATTTGGAAAATAACATCTGCAAAGAGTTTATCCATGCACTCAAAGAACAGTACAATTACAACCTAGAGGTCCCTTCCAATCTTAGGCATTCTATAATTCTATGATTCTATGATTTCATGAAGTTCTTTCATAGGAAGTAAGAACCTTTGAAAATATCAGATTTTGGAAATGATAACTCAGAGGATATATCTGGCAGATCATATGAATACAGTGGCATTCCACATCCTATTATTCATAGTCTTCCATATCCCAAATTGTACAATGTACATTTGCTCACAATATCATTTACCTGAAAGCTGCTTGATGCCTTTGCTGAGAAATAGCTGCAAGTTGAAGCTTGGCCTCAATAACAGCCTCTAATTCCTCAGCAGAACAACAGGAAATCTTTCCTTCATGCTTGCCCTGTATGTTCTGCACAAGACACTTAAGATTGTCTTCAGCTTCCGTCAGTAAGATCCCCTACAGAAGAATACAGCATCATATGATTTCAAGAAATAATGCAAGAAAACGGAAATTTCTATAAAATTTCTAAAAACGTATTTTATTCTGTTATATCCTACTACCACCACATCTTGAAATAAATCAGCTTGAATACAATATACCTTTTCTATGAGTAGTGGCAAGCGAGTTAATTTTGATTTTTGCAGGTTTATAAATTCAACATGTGCAATCTAGCAATGTTCACTGTGCTTTTACTATTGTAATTTATGCTTTTACTACATTATGCATTGCAAAAAGAGCATTTTGTGGTTTACCAGCATTACATTAGCAGCACAATTTTTCATTCCCATGTCTCTCAGAGCTATACCTGGTAACATTATAGTATACTTTTTATATTAGTGATTTAAATAATAAAATTTAAAATAAATATTAAAGATGCTGCAAGAACTGCTATATTCTTTTCTGACTACATTTTGATGTAATCCTTGAGCGCAAAGGGCATTCATGTTCAGCTGCACATCCCAAGTTAAAACATAATATACAGTTTCTCTGACAAACAAAACAGCAAGAATCTAAGAAAGCCAAAATCAAATCCAAAAGAAAGTTCAATTTTAAATAAAAACCCAATCATGGAATACTCAGAATTTAAAAATAATTCAAAGATTTGTATCATCTAATCTCTTTTTTGGTCTGTTTCCTCAATGAATTCTGAACTCACTTAAAAAAATAGAATGGTAAAGGCATTCGAAAGGGTTGGAAGGGTTAGAAATATATTACCCTCCTTAAGAAGGACCCATTCCAATTAATTTAAAATTTCTATTATTTAAGTTATTTTCACTCTATACCAGAACTTTCTAGCCTTTAGCAATTGCCACATAAAATCATCCCCCTTTTCCAAATGGATTTTACATATATCCATCTATAACGATGGCCAGAAGAGATGCTTCCAATGTGGAAGTCCTCAAGAAAGAAGAATATGCCCTCATTTTTTAACTTATCATGATGTGAAATGGTTAAGTAGGAAGTTTAAATTAAAAATCAAACAAACAAAAACTTTTAAGAAATAAACATGTTGTGATACATTTTTTTTTCCAAATAAAATGTTCAGAAAGAAGAGGATGACAAATTTGAAAGTATGGTCCAACTAGCATATATAATATATAATCTTTCTTCCTCACTTACTGCTCTGTTCTTTATCTTTTCCACTAAGTTGGCTACCTTCAAGAATGTGACATTTACTGTAAAAGCATGCCAGAGTTCACTACTTTTTTCTGTGATAATCTTAACAATATCTCTTTTACTAAGCATATTCCTGATGATGCATTTTTTCAAGGTATAGAACAAACTAATTGAATGATTTGCTCATAAAACATTTTGAATATGGTACAGAATTCACTTCTACTTAATCATAGAAATACTGGCCTATGGAAGTGTCTAAATTCTAGTTCTAGCAGAGCCATCTCTGAAGGTAGATGATTTTATTCTTCAATCTGATTCAATTTTACCCTTGTTACTGAAAGAGTCATTCTGTCATCTGTTTGTGACAATATATCACACAGATATTTACATAGCTTAAATCATACTGTAACCACTAGAAGTATTTGAAAGACTTCAGCTATGACTAGTAAGATTAGAATCAGATTAGAGTTTTCAAGGGAGCATGCCTTCTTCCCACCATAATTTCTGTTACATTGAAAATATTTGCCATGTTACCAGATCAACAATTTTTTAAACCTTTTTTCCCTAAATAACAAGATTACCTTTAGCATGGCCATGTTTAATTCACCTTTACAGTCAACCAGTTGCACCATTGTGCCTCTTGGTTCTTGTTTTCTTGAATTCTTGCTAGCATTGACTGTAAAATACATTTCAAATGAGATTTCAGATAACAGAAGCAGAATCAAAACATTTTCAGTAATTTGAAAACACACATACTTTTTCTCTCTTTATATTTGGGACTCTCAATACTAAAATAAGCAAACAAGAACAGAAGGTAGATCTGATAAGAGATATTAGAGAAAAAAATGTTTATTTTTTCAGTAATGACTTTTTTTCCACCAACATTTCATATGAATATTAACATATGATAAATATGTGAATATATAGTTGTTAAAAGTCATACATAGTTGTTAGAAGTGAGAGCATTACACATCAAGCAAGTTAGAGAATAAACTCACTTTTTTACCACCATTATAAATTACCTTTGCTAACTGACATCATAATTCTTCTTGGCCTCCTCAAACTTCTGTTATCAATAGAATAGATGTATTTTTCCACTTTCTCAGGTATATCATTTATTGTGGCAGAAAGAGAAATAATAAAATGCATTTTGGCTAAGGTTAATTTATTCATAATTTGTTGGTTGCACAGTGGAACCATTGCTAAAGACAGACTCCAGTTAAATATGTCTTCCAATACCTACAACAAAGTTGGAATTAGTTTGAAATGACATATTTTATATTATTATTGTTCAAACCATATTTTACTTCTATTAATAATGATGTTTATCACCGTACAATAACATTTGTTTACTTATTAGTAATATGCCCTTAGTCATTAGGGAGGAGTTTCTATTTTCCTCTCCAAACAACCTCCTAGTAAAACTTGCTAGACTCTCAGTGATCACTTCTCCAGTAGAAAATACATCTATGATATTATAGCTATTCCTCTGCGTGGGTTTTAGTTTTTTGCTTTGTCCATTCCTGAAAAAAAACAGGCAAGTAAATCTGTAATTTAGCAACTGTGATTCCAAACAAGCTGTGTTTCTAAAACTGATCCTATCTGGAAAGATTAACAAGGAGAAAACTTTTTCTGCCACATAATTCAAGCATATTTCACAGCATCTGTTCATTAATTATCATTCCATTCCTCCTTGATTCTCAATTATAGTAATAATAATAGTAATAGATAAGAGATAACAGTAGTAATAAATTTAGAAGTAGAAAGTCTAAATCACTTTCTAAAATCATGTTTGTTCAAATCGCAAGTTCAACCACAACTTCTACCCCGCTATATTAATGGCACTCTCGCAAAGTAAGAGAGAAAGAGCAAAAATTATAAACAAAAACAAAGTAATTGGTGAATATGCAATTGACTAAAATGTCAAATGGCTATTAATTATCTGGTTTACAGATCCCCCTCTTTTTTAAAAATGAATTTCAGTCTCTGTCTGAATTAGGACAGACATACGAAGAAAGCCTTGACTGACAAGAATAACGCTAGATGGTGTTCTTGATTTTTTAAGCATGATGAAACCTAAGTTACTAGCCTGCTTTGTTCAGACAAATCATACATTTACACATAGCAACTTTCCCACCTGCAAAATCTCTTCTCCCTTTAGAGGTAGGACATAAAATTGAATATTTATGAAATGGTAAATGAAATATTGTTGAGGAGGAAACGTTGTTTTCTATTTACTCCTTTTTACCAGTAACAAGTATATTTCCTGAATGAAATCTCTAACAGTTGCAAGGTAGATAAATACCTGTGAGATAGATACTTCTATCTGGTATAAAAAAATAGCTCTTGCAGGATGTTCTATTTTTTCTTACCTGTAAATTTGTAACAACCAGGAGAGATTTTGAGGTGTCAAATCTCTGACAGGCCTGTACAAGGGGAAAAAATAGCATATAATAATATGAGCATAAAATGAAACAAGTGAGATAACAGAGCAGTGGACAAGTGCGATACATTTTTGACTAAAAATTACCAACAATTACTTGGCCTTTTTGGTCTTTTCTTTTCTGAACCCCAGTCCTACACCCAGACCTATCTCTTCACCTTCTATACCATTCAGTGGGATACTCCAATGTGAAGCAAGGGAAGAACAGGGAAGAAAGAAAACATGCTTTGATTTTCTGAACTCTAACTGTAATTCCTGCACACAGAGCTGTCTTCTATGGCAGTCGCCAATAAATCAAAGTCTGAGCTAATTAACAAGGGAAGTTATTACTGTTAACTTTATGATATAATGTAGAGAGGGGAAGCAAATGTGAAAGCATGCAAGTACATTAGGAATTTGCCTTTCTTCATCAGCCTGAAACTACACTTAGATTAGAAATATTATTTTACTCCATCTACTGGGTGTGACTGAACAATGAAGGGAAATTTGTGTTGTGCCTTTTTAAACAATATATAATGACTTTCAGATTTGGGATTTTTGCAGTTCTATGAAGAAAGTGTTACAGCTCAAGGATATAGTTTTATAATTTTACCTTCTTTTGTTCAGTTGGTCTGTAGCCTGAAGGTATTTTCCATGGAATTTTTTCACCACAATTAAGCAAAGACAGTTCATTAAAGGCCTCTGTGAAAAATCCTATATCTGTAAGTACTTTAATCTATGAGAAAATAAGAGATGCTTCCATTTATTTTCAGTTATTCTTTTTGGTCAAAATGTAATGTATTAACAGATAATTTTCCATACAGCTTTAAAACATTTCTTTTGCAGTTCATATTAGGGAATAAATATAAAGAAATATTAGATTAACTATTAGATTAGCTTAATAAAAGAGTGAAAAGTTTATTTTAAATACGAGGAATTGTGTTAATTTGAACATTTTCTTGGACTACCTTCAAGATTCTTCCTTCAATACATTTAGCTGGGTCCTGACAAAACTCGGAAACAAAGTATTCATACAACGTGAACAGTGGTAAGATCTGTAGGAAAATATCAAGTAATCTAGTGATAAATGTTATAATGTATATAATTACATGTATATTGCAATTATGTCACAAGTCTAGAAATTATATAGTAGTAATGCTTTCACTGACACAAGGCAGAACACCATCACTACTTATTTTATGTTCTAGAAGGATGAATATCTTAAAATGTTCTTCAGCTGGCTAGAGCTATCTCCTAATTCTTTAGTATTATATTCTAAGTGATTCAAAAAGTAGAATGTAAAGTTTTCCCCCAATTGTTCTCTCAGTTCATACACTTTCTTTACTATTACTTTGATCACAGGACTTTTTTAGGAAAAACAGATTATTTCCTAACAGAATGTATTTATTTATTGAAATGGAAAGAACTTCTAAAACGTAATTACTGTTCAGCTTATACATTATGCTTCATTTTAAAATGCGCCTCGCCTCAGAAAAAGAAACATCATTGTCACTTCCTTGTCAAAAAATTGCTTAATATTTCAGAATTTGGATTGCAGGTGCTTAAGGGAAATATCTTAATTGCATAGACTCAGTTTCCAATCCAAATTTGAAGTGCTTCCAGAAGAAAAGTTTTTTTGAAGCCTTATTTTTAATAAATCTTGAATCTTTTTATATTTGGATTTGACTTAATGCATTAAACCAGATTAGTGCCCACCATCCAAAACATTTCTGAACATACACACTGAATATCAGTGGAAATAATGAAGCTCTCTTCCTGATGAAATTGTAGTTGCATTGACTGTGATCTATGACTTGGTTCTATATAGTCTGCTGGTACAAGTGCATGCTATGTCAAGCTGGCAGTCAAATTAAGTGTCCCACTGACCCTCCACAGTGAGGGCAATTAGGCAAAGCTCAGTAACAAAGTGTACTCCAGGAAAGCAGGAAAGTTCCAGAAGAAACTGAACTAGCAATGTCTTGCTTACAAAAATAAATATATAAATAAAGACAACTAACCACCCCTCCATCTCCACCTCCCACCCTGTTGCCAGCCAAAATATCCTGTCCCCCTTCTTGCCCTAATTGTGGCACTTCTTTGAGTATCTTTCTATAATCAGATTCAGCTCAATAAGGAAGCAAAAAAAGAGTTTTTCTGCTGAGGAGTTTTCTGTCAAGCATGCAGTTGATCTTCTCATGAGGGTATCCAATAGCTACCTGACATGGTATAACAAAATCTACCGAAGCAGACAGGACCAAACAGATTGATAGGCAGAACTGCTCCTTTTCAGTACTACTGCGGTAGTATCTAACGTATTCCAAGCACAGCACTACACCTTTGGAGGAAGCTGGATTACACTGCAAGAGGTGTGTCATTAAATGGAAGAAGGGTTATATGAAAGGTTATATGAAAGAAGCTGTAAAAAGCGTCCATACAGAGATATCAGAAGGAGAGTTGTGTGTGAGGAGGACTTATTTTTATTGAATGTGAAATAAAATTATTCTGTACATATTGCATTTAAAGTAATTCTGTACAGTATATTTAAAACTGTATGTAATAGAGAATTTCCTCAAAAATGCCTAGGAAAACCATGCGGACCATGCATTGTTATTGACCTGAATAAATAAGTATCCCATATGTTCTGAAAATTTTAGGTATCAAGCTGTGCCTTTATCTCCCTCAGTGCTGCAAAACACAACGATGTAAGTATTATGCCAGAGCTTATATTGTTTCATAAGTATATTTAATATAAAAAATTGAGACTTGATGTCTTATAATTCACTTCCACTTTAAAAAATATATACTTACTGTTAAGTTTTGTTTTGCACAATGTAATTCAAACATAAGGAAATTCAGACTTGCAATTACAGTGGAGATATCAGCTCTGTAGCGATCAGAGAATAAGTCAATGCCAGGAATAAGCATATTTATTTCATATTGTGCATAGTCACAGTCAGACGTGGGATGTGGAAGGGAAGCTCTAAACAGGGCCTGAAAGTGATAAAAATGAACTGCTTGTAAAAAGAAACATGCATTAATGAAACAATAAAAAACCCTCAACCTCTGAGACTCATAAATGACTTCATAAATGAAATTCAGTCAGTGTCCAAGTGCCCAGATACTTACAGACAAATTTATGAAAATTACTGCATTATATGTGAACTTGATGTAAAGACAAGTATTTCATAGCATGGTCAAAAGAAAAGAAAAAAATTATAAAACATTCCTCAGTAAGTACTCTGAATATACTGCAAATCTTGAAAATGTGCCAATGGTTCTTCTCTCTGATTTCAAGTCAAAGCATCCCAAATAAATCTCTAGAAGCACTGGAAAAATGCCCACTAAATTAATCAGGTATTCTTGGGACAAGCCTCTGATCATCAGACAGAAAGAACTTAATAGTCTGTTCAAATACTTTGAGGATCAAGGAAAATGAAGAGGAAAAATCTGCTGGGAAAATTTAGGGGAAGTATTCGAACACCTATTTTAATCAATCTGAGGATGTCTCATGAAAATCTAGGAAAGCTAGTTTGATTTTACTTAATATTAAACATTTGTTCAGTCACTACCTCCGATGTTTCTTCTGGAAAGGACCCTGAAGGTTTACAGACAATAAAAGGCACTTTAGCCTCTTCTTTAATGCCCTGAGGTCACTGAGATTTCTGTTACTAACATCAGGAATAGCATTTCATCTCTTCAGATAAAAAACGCTATTACAAGAAAGGCCCACATTCTGCCTACTACTTTCTCTATACCTTTACAAAAATATTTAAGTAACCTCTGAGGCTAATTTTTAGTCAAGAGAGAAAATGTTGTCAGATAAGGCCAGAAATTCAACTATATCTGTTCTGCAAGGAAAAGATAAAAGCAAAAACTGAGGACAGAGCTCTGTGCATCACCCTGCCTGCCTGCCAGCCTCTCTACTCCCCAGACCAAACCATGAAAAAGTTAGCAGAAAAAGTTTGTTAGCTACTAAAACTGCCGTAATTTAAATGAGTTTAAAGGGAATAACTTTAAACAGGAAGAACATTAACTCTGTTTCTGAAGTTAGATATTCCTTCCTAAATGTGTTTATCTTGTCATAATTAGCAATGATACACTGGAGAATATCCACTTACATATTCAGATCTGAGATATTAACCAGCCTAAAGCATATACCAGAAGAGGAATTTAAATTAGGTTATAAAAGAGCTTTCCAAATAGAGCAACAAATTATGGACTTGAACTTGGCAAGGTGCTGTGACAGTAACTAATTATATTTTTCAAGACTCTCAGCCAGCAAGCTCCTATCCCAATTAATATCAGACCCACTTCAGTCAGTCACAATTACTTCTACCATTATTCAAGAGTAACAAATGGTTACTGCTAATTCTGTCACAAGAAGGAATCAAAATGGTTCAGCTTTGCAGCTGGACCAATTATCCTGCTTGCAGCTACTCAGAACTCACAGTTAGCTCTGTTTCCCCAGCTTGTTCTCTCTTTGCTGACATTAACAAGAACTTAAATGTGCCAGGGCTCAGCTCACACCAGCGCAACCACACAAGCATGAGGAGGGGGTTGCTATTGTTGATGCTGTCCAACTCTTCCTGAGAGAACACCTCAAGGGAAGAAAAATGTATTTTACTGCCATTTTTTTAGCCATCTTCACTTCTAAGTATTTCATTTCTCTCAAAGAAAACTAGCGTCCTATTGAAGTGATAATTTTCAGGCTATAATACAGGAATGATGTTAAAAAACAGAATAAATACAATCTAATGTGCATAAATTGTCAGATCCCTCTGATCTGCAGTCCTCCTTTATAATCAAAATAAAAAGAAATATTTTAAACAGACTGCTATTGAGATTTAAATCTAAAAGCATTCTGTCAACTTCATGAATTCTAACTGAAATTGTATTCTTACCTTAAAGAGTAGAGCAGAAAAATAGCAGCACTTAGCTCTTAATCTCATCTTTGATGTTATGATATACCTGAAGTACAGCAAACAGTAAGAAATGTGAATGTGTCCATTGATTTAAATTATTTAAACTCTTATTCTATCTAGTGTAATAATGATACTAACTAAATGTTTTCCATATTTAAGAATAATTGCCTGTAATATAGAATGCTGCCAAACCTTTGGAGGAAAAGGATCACTTGACCAAAAGTACATCTAGACAGAGAGACGTGTCTAGATTCCTTTTGTAGTTAAAGAAGAGAAACAGGCAATGGTAATGGGCAAAGCCTCTGAGCAACAATATTATAAACATCCTTGAATCTGCATTTTAACATAAGAGGCTTAGTTCCTCTGGAAAGAGCAGCTCAAGAGAAAGGAGTCTAAAGATCCAGACCAGATCTGAGTAGAAAAGATCTGTCCAAGGGAGAAGCTGAGAAGAGAGCTCCCTGCAGATTCCTAGCAGGAACTGGAATGGACATATTAGAAGTAAAGACACAGCAGACAGCACAGCAAACACGGGCTGCAAGCTCATGTGAAAATAGTTCCTTCTTCTCAGCTAAGATAGTTTGCTCAGATGAAACTCTGCCCTTTCATGGCTACTACTGATTTAGAGCTAAGTTTTCTATTTTGTACATTTTACGTATTGTAAACTGTAACAGCGCACAATAACATCCATAGTGTTTCACCAGCCAGCAAGCAGTAGTTTATTGTAATATTTATGGATGGTAGTCTTTCATAAAGTAATTCAAATTTTATTTAGTTGTAACTCACCAGAAAATGTGCACGTCAGGTGGGCAATCTGCCCTCAAGAAACATTAATATTTAAAACGCACAGTGATTTGCAAGATGTGATATTTCAATGGAAAACCGATATGACCATAAAATGCCTGTGCTTACATTTTTTGATAATTTTGTTTTACTTCAAGGATCTCTCAATGGGTAAAAATACAATCAAAGATGAGTGCTATAAAAAAAAGAGAATTCAAACAATATTCTCCAAAAGAGCTGCTTTCCTCCTGAAAAGAAGTCTGTTGGGTAAGTCTTTAATAGACTGTAGTGTTTTAAAGTAAAGTTCAAGGTATCTAATGTCCCAGATGGACATTTCTTCAGAAAGATATTTCTTTTAAAATATAAATTTAATATATTAAATAAATTACATATAAATATATAAAAATAATATGTGCATGCACAGACGCACACACACACACACACATACACACACACACACACACACTACTTACTGGGCTATCTTAGCTGCTAAAACTGCTGCATGTAAACATCCCCAAATTCCAGCCTGAGAAAGAAATTTCTGACTTATATCAGTAGATCTTCCATCTGTAAGACAGTCTGTAGCACTTTTTGAAATACCTAATTCCTGCCAGTTGTTAAGAGCATCAGCAATGTTGAGTGTTCCATCAAGGGCTTGACACCAATATTTAAAAGCAGCTCTGTGACACATAAAAAACACTCATCATATTGCTGACATTTTCCAAAGTGAGTGATAAGACGAATTTTATATTATCTTTATTGCCTGAGTTACAACTAATTCTGATTAGGTCAAAAACTGAAATATCCTTCTACAACATAAAAAGATTTCATTTCTGGTCAATACAATCTTGGGGAAATTTATTAAGAGTAAACTGTCAGATAATAAATATTGCTTCCTAAAACTGCATAACGATGCTTAATGTTACAATGAGCTAGCAGTGAAAAATAAACCCTTTCAATAAAATGTCTCTCCAAGTATAGCCAATACTGAGATATATGAAGTAACATGGATCTAATCACAGCACATGAACTTACAAGAGAGCTTAGTCTATATAAGTATCAAATAAAAAAATTAAACCATTTTGTTTAAATTCAGTATTTATGTACCTTTTGTTTCCAGCATAGAAGTGAAGATTTCCAAGTTCATGTAGAGCCTGAACCTTGAGGTCTCTCTGGTTGTTTATTTCAAGGATTCCTGTTATTTATTTTTTAAACAATTAGGAAAAAATATATTATTAAAATCAATTGCTGAACCTTGAACAAATTCTGCATGAGAAGTTCATGTATATTCATATGTAATTCAATGTGTAAGATTTTTTGCAAGATTCAAAAGATGCATATTTTACCTTTGACTGTACAAGTTCCTACCTCATTTCTCTAACTCTAAAAACAAGAGCAGAATGTATTCATGGATCTGTTTACTTTCACTGTTGCTTTTTATTCCCCACCTTCCCAAATTTCTTCCTCATCCAGAGGACACTGCCTGGATACAGCCCAGTATTGTTGCCTCTGGCTCATTTCTGGATCCCTTACTTCAGATAAAACTGCTTAAAACATCTGTTGACTTGCTACTTTTGGACTACTTTGTCACAGAACAAAATAGGTAGCAGCACTGAACTACAAATATATGAGTAAAGCCAAACAAGAATGCAAGATGGAAAACAACTACGTCTCATATTCAAATGCACAGAATCTGAAAGCTCAGTTTCTTGGTAGTGGGGCAGATGCAGGGGGAAATCATGGAATAAAAATGACTGTAAAACATGACAGCAGATTTTTGATTTGACAGTAATTGCTATTACTCCACTAAATAAAAGATTTTTCATCAGTGGAGATAACTGCAAAAGACAAACTATAACTGCAATAACTGCAAAAATCATACTATTGGCTTGTTTAGTATCTAAGGTAGACAAAAAGGTTATGTATTTCCAGAGAGCACCAACCAGAGAGCCCCCTGTCACACCAAGGAAAATAACAGTAGAGTGAACAGACACGAACACAAGCAGAATGTTAGATGTTTTCTGTAAAGATAAATTTATAAATAATTTACCAATTGTTTTTTCATAGGAAGAAATAATGATTGAAAGCTGGGACTGTGGTATTGGTTTTCTCTCAACCATACTGGAGAAATCAAAATTTTCTTGAGAAAGGTCACATGGTGTTGGCAGAAATGTCAGCTCAGCTCCTACACTGAATTTCAGCCTTCTTTTTGAAGAGATCTGACCGACCGTTCTTCCAACATTTTCTAAATCAGAAAAGCAATTTACAATTAATTAGAATTACTAATTAGTTTAGAATAACACTGCATAAAGAAAAAGTAAACATGTTTCCTGTGCTCTCCTTTAATTAGATTTTCTATGCCATGATTCTGTGTGTCTCCTTTTAATTGGACCCATTGGTCATAACTCATTGCTCAACTCAGCCAAATAAAAATATGCGCCCAGATAGAGGAAAAAAGAAAAAAGCTTAGCAAGAGCTGCCAGTCAGTCCTGTGACTGATTTTTAGCTGCAGAGGTGACAAGTTATTAGGCACCAGAATACCCAACATGGTAAAAATACTTAAAAGTCACACAATTGTATGAAAAAAAAACCTGTCACGCAATCATGAGAAACAGATCATAAGAAATTAGGCTTACAGATTGTGCTTAGAGAACCTTCATATACTACTTTATTAGAAATTAGAAAAACAAAATATAAACAATCTGATATTATTAGCATTGGGTTATATATTTTGGCTCAATCAGAATTCAAATATTTTATATTTTTTTTCTAATTCTTAAGAGTAACTAAATCTTGATTAACAAAAAAGTTCCTTTCACTGTTTCTTATTTTAACTGTATATATGCTCACTTAATTGAAGAATATCTCAATGAATAAACTCACCTTGTGTGTGTGCAAGAAATAATGAAAGTAGTTTTCTGCTGTGTCTCAGTGCTCTGCTGTGATATTTAGATTTTTCTAGAGTTTCTCTAAAACATTTCAGTGTGTCATTCACATCAAGGGGTACATAAACTAGGCATTTTGCTTGAGTGTAATCTAGAAGGAATTAATTATGGAGAAAAAAATCATGATACAAATATATACTTCTTAGCAAAACTTCTGTCCCCTCTTTGATCATTTGGGTTTTTCTATTGACTCTATAAATGACAGTGCAGCTTTGCAATAACTTTTGGATATTTTTGTGGGTAGTCAACACTGTTCACAGAAAACCACTAAGTGTATATATCATGCTGTAGGCCATGAGGCATTTGGATGACATCTGCTTTTTTCTACTCTCAGATCCAGTTTGAATCTGTTTAGAAAGGTCTTCAGAACATTACTATCCATCAAAAATATCAAGGCCTCTTCAGAATAATACTCGGAAGAGAACTGAATTTATAAAAAGAAACAGATTATAGCAACAGAAATACAGAAACAGTCTTACAACAGGAATGAAAGTGAAAAATAAAATACCAAATATGAAGAAAAAGAAAGCTTTTTAAAGAAAAAGAACTCACTATATTGAAATGTGCTGTGACCTATATAATAATTCTTTGTCGCAGAAGAGGAAAAACATCCAGGAAAGATCTTTTCACAAGGTGAATGGATAAGAGGCACCTGATTCCCTGTGTAGTTTCTGCAGCTCATCTGAAAGGAAATTTTTGTTTCATGATCATTGAACCATATTCAGAAAATATCAAAATGTTTGATGCTTAAATATTTAAAGACATAGTCATGCCAAAATAAGAGAGATTTAATTTTCAAGATCCCAATCACCCCAATGGGCAGTCAACTCCATAAAAGGTAAAATATTGAAAATATCTACATATTGGATCTATCATATAAATCCTTGGATGTGAAATAATATGTGTCAATTTTTCAGCACAAAGTTGGAAAACACAAGGTCAAGATTATCGATGAATTGATTCTTTCTTTCATTTATTATTTTCCAGAATTATAAGCCACTCATTTATGTGCAACAATCTAAACTCCCTGCTATGCTGATGTAATGCAGAATTGATCCATCAACCTCACTAATGCTATAGCATTCACCTATGCAGGAAATCTAGATAAATCTATGCTTGCAAAGAATTTCTAAGTCTAAGCATGTCTAAGGGGTACACTGCCTATAAAGCACAAGGTAGTGCTATATACTAACATCCTAAATAACTGTAAGCAAACAAAAGAATCAGTCAGCCTTGTCAGAGAAGCAAATTTTCAAATATATCCATACTCTCAACAGGGCTATGCCAGCATTGCAGTTAGTCATACTAATGTAGCTACATGGCTTCAGAATGAACATATTCTATGCAGAGCTAGTTTTCATGCCTCTGAGTGGCATTGCACTGTGAAATGTAGACACAGCCCCCAATTTCCAGTCCTTTACTGTCTTTTTTGAATGATGCTTATTCCTATTAACTAATACTAGTTTTTATTCCGTAAATTAAGATGACTTTCCAAATTCTGATTACTTCTCCATATTGCTCAGACGACTATGGTACGTGGCAGTTTGTCACACTACCCTTATTTTAGGCAAAGAACTATGTAATGAATGACGGAGACTAAAAGAACTCAGCAGAAAATAGCCTCCCACGGACAAAAGGTAAGGCAAATCAGTTATACTCTACAAGCCTTGAGAATATTCCAAGTTTCCAAGGCTAACAGCAGTTTGCTGTTTCTGGGAGAGGCAGAAGTTCCTGAATCCCAATCCAGTTCAGAACTATACTGAAATATAAATCCCATTTTTTCTACCTCCTTAAAATCCTGGGCTACTTAATAAACAATAAGGTTAAACTATCTACTACACACTTGATTTTAGCAAAACTTCTTAGAAATAAATTTTATATTAAAAATCCTATTTTTTAATAGCCGATCCTATAAAAATTTTGCCGCTGGTAAAATTTGCTTAATAAGCTCAATTTGTTTAATGTTGACGTTTTAGAGAAAAATTCCAACAGACAAATAAAGCAATCTTTGCACTTAAGTTTAATCAATCATAAAAATTGCCACATATCCAAATAAATGTTTTAAATGGCTCAAAACATTGGCATCAAAAATTAATTAAAATTAGATCAAAGCTCATAATACAAGCAATAATGAAAAAGTGAAAGAAATTGTCTCTGGGTGCTGAAGGCCAAACCTCTGCTGTTGTTGGAATTGTGTCATATATGCCATTACATACACTTCAATCAATTTTGGTCATTAATTTCTTATTATGAATTACAATTTGTAAACACTATGGAAAACCATATTAACCTAATTCTCAATTTAGATTACAGTAAGATTACAAAAAATAACTCAGTGGTTCACCTTATCTATATTATCAGTCAGATATTTTATGAAATGTGATTTAGGGTTATGAAGGCCACTGAATTCTTGTATCCTTCCTAGCAGCTGCCTCTGAGCATACACCAATAGCGGAGTCACTTGTTCTGTGTATCTCTCACTGAAAAAAAAAAACCAAAATATAAACAAAATATAATCACAAATCAAAATAACAATATCTTTAACTACAAAACATTAGTTTCTTTTTTGTTGTTATTGTTGCTGTTAGAGTTTATGTAACTTACTGTGTAAATATGTTAAATTGTACAGCTATGTGTATCAGTGCTTCCCACTTCTTCATTTGATATAACAGTTCGATGGTTTTAAGGATCAGATTACATATCCACCTCAAATCAATCAAATTCACATCATCTAGAGGAGACTGTGGGTGGAGATTAGAACCACCATTCTCATCAGCAATACCTCCTAAGCAACTAGGAATGCAGAAATCTCCTTCAGGATCCATAACCTACAATGAAGAAAAATAATGCTACCTGTTACTGTCAAACTTGTTTTTAGGAGAAATGAAACTGTAAAGATTAGAAAGTACAGTGCTTCTCCAAAACTGACTTACAGAAGACAACTTGATATCAAAATGAAATGCAATAGCAAGAAAATTATCTCTATTGATAATGTAATCATGAGTGTGCTGTCTTTATAAAAATACATTTTTACCTTAAGAGAATTGCTTGATTGTAGCTCAGTTATCATATCAATGATCATGTCTGAGGCCAAATAAAATGGCAGCCAGATGGTGTCCCTAACAAAATCTCTGGTAAAGGAAAATGCACCTGGATGGGAATGTGAATGTTTAGTCATCAGTTGTGCTTCTTGAGCATAGTTCCAAAGTTCTCGGCAAGCATTTTGAAGCAATGTCCAGTGGCCACCACGATGAGCAAGAACCTGTGTATAACATTCAAAATATAGCTATACTTTGAAAAAATAAAACTAGAAAGCATCATTGTTTAAACATCAGGAGGTATAAGTAATCTTTCAAAATTATCATCTACCAATTCTCCCTAATAGCAGATTTACTCAATATTTGAGCTTATAGAAAACCTTATAAAATCCTAATTTGAAAATTTTCTTAGAAGCCCTAACAATTTACTGATTTTTTTTTATTTGTTTCTTCTGGTGTGAGAATAATTTATAAAAAAAAATAAACACCACCCATAAACATGTTTGAACTTGTTTTTAGGAGGGTTTATGGGAAGAATGGTCAGCCTATATTTCAAACTCCAATCTTTTTTTACCACGGCATCTATCAAAGACCTGTAGAGAAGCAGGCCTGAAGGTGTTTGGGGAAAGATTTAGAAGACATTGGAAGGAAAGACAGAATAAAAAAAAAACACAAATAACTAAACATTTGATTGAAATGTTTAGTAATAAGTATTTAATAAAATGTATTTTACCACTGCTCTTCTTAAATGCAGAAATATTTTTATAAAATGGTCTGAAAACGTAGTTTTTGTTGGAAACCGGTCATCCTCTTTAGGGGAAAATGAGAAGGATATTTCTGACTCATTTGTCGTTTGAGTTTGAGGAGTATCTGTCTCACTTGATTTAGAGCTGTGCTCAGAAGATTTAGCTGTATCTGAAGACAAAAAGGTCACTGGTTAGAAATGAGTTAAAGTTCTCAAAAACATAAAAAAAATGAAGTATTATTAGTCAGCTAAGATTTTCCAGTAGCACCCAAACACTCTAATGTTATGAAATACCAGAGTTAAGATTATCATATTTTATAAGGTTATGATATTTAAAATAAAATATGCCTATGCTTATGTAGCAGGAGAGGCAGAGATTAAAAAAAAAAAAAGTAACAGTTTAAGTAAAATGGCACAAAATAGTTTCCAGAATTTACAGTAAGAAACATTCTCAGTGGGAGAGGATTTATGGTGGAAGCATAAAATAATATCTGAGCTAAAGAAAAAATTTATTTCAAGCTGAACAGCATTTGAATGGGATGACAAACTACAAGCTTCATTAAAATTCTTTGATTTAAAATTGTTACAACAGTGAGAAAAAAAGAAACGGGTTTTTCATTTGTTTTCAGTGAATCTCCATTCTTGGTGTAAACTTCATGAGAAATGGAAGGGTAGAACTATGACTATGCTGCTGCAAAAAAAACCACTGAGTTCACCAGGTAGTTTTGTCACATGTCCTTAAAAAGGACACCTAAGGAAGTGTCTGGGCAGCAAACAGCAGAGAAGGAAACAAATTATTCTACTCAAAAAAAAAAAAAAAAAAAAAAGATAAGAATAAACTTTGTTCAATAGTTTAAGATGGACCAGGAAATTATTGACGAGTTAGGAAATCTAAAAGAAATTACAGAATAGATAATAATCACAGAAATTGATAAATATAAATATTGAATTTAGAACATTCTAGAATTCTAGAATATTATCATATTAATACAACTAGTTGTACTATCTAACAGTGCTACATGAGGTAATAAAAGAAAAGCTAAGTTAAATCTGATTCCATTTGTGTAACCATTAAAAGTTCTTACAAGTTTTTTTTTTGATCATTTCTGAATGTGACTTCTTAAGGAGAAGAGGACTTGGTGTTATATTATCCTCCATGACTTCTCTCACCACTACGATGCCAGAATAACTTAATGAGAATATTTCAGGATCCAGAATATTGTAACTGCAGAATGAAAGAAAAAAAGAAGAAACCATGAAAAAGCAGGTATAACTAAAAAGACTTTTTTATATATAAACACAAAAATCAGTTTGTCAAAAGCCAGTTACTTTCAGAAGTGTTCCCTGTTTTAAGAAAAAGAATACTTGAGTGAGCAGCCAAAAAAGTGCATGTTACATGCCATATGATGGAAGACAAAATGTAAACATAGTAAATTCATTTGCATGTAGAAGCTGAACTAGTCATATGACAAACTCACTGGTGGTATTCTCATTTAAATCTGTTAGCATGGATGGTACAGTATATTAATAAGAATCACTGATAATGCAATAAGATATACCTGTTGTGATGCTGTGAAACACAAATTCCATTATCATATTGCTCTCCCAACTTCTTCTTAAACAAGTTATAGTGTGCAACTGCCTGAAAAATATTCATCTGAGACCTCCAGGGCATCTCCTCAATACATGCTTGATGAAATTTCCTTCGATTTAAGTAACTAGTCACAAGTGGTTTCAGGAATACCATCAAGGTGTGACGAGCTACCTTTTGTAGCTCCTCTCTGTGTTGCCTAAATCAAAATAAATATATATATATATAAATCAAAATATAAAATAATGAAACTACTATATATATAAATCAAAATATAAAATAATGAAACTACTTTTCAAAGGTCTAGAAAATAAAATAATGATAAAGACTCACAGAAGAATCTCATTATGTATCCACAAACTTGTACTAACTCAGAAGCATATTATAGATCTCTAGCAATAGGATATTAATTGCAGTGTGGAAGATATTTACAGCAACTGCTTTCAGAGGCACTCATGTTTTTTCTCTTTAAGCACACTTATCACACACTAAATCTCATCTTACATTTTACTGACTTCCATAAAATATTATTCTTAGTAAAGACAAAAAAAATCTAGCTGTATTCTTTGAGGTACTTGTACCTGAATCCTCCAAATAAATCATTTTAGCAAGTAAAGTGTGATTTACACAAAGGACAGAGGATCAGCTATTATGCTGTAAGCTTAAATCATTCTTTTTATTCTTTTATTTTGGTAGCAAATTGTCATCTATGTGACAAAGACATTTACTTTCAAATACATATGTTTGCCTTGAAATTTCAGCCATAGATTTTGTTCCATGGTTCTCTGTCAGATCAAAGAATTCTTAATTACTTTGTATTTTCTCTCTATGGAGATGCATGCAACACTATAATCAAATCACTTTTCAATTTTCTTTTTGAAAAACTAGAAACTTTGCCTTGTATATTTACATTTTTTTTCTGCTAGTTTTGACTTCAACATGTGAGTAGAACAGTATACCATATATATATAGTATTACTTATTACTGGTCTCTCTATATAATATAGAATATTATATATTCTATTGCTCTAGTATATATACAATATATACACTATAGTATATATACTATAGTAGTATATAGTATATATTATATATTATACTAGTAGAGTATATACCTTATATTATATTTACACTATACAGTTGAAGTCAATATTTGGAAGATCATGCCTTCATTTAAAGCACTTTGAGAATCAGTTATGTGATTGCTTACAGTCAGATAATATTTCTAGTCTTCTACTTGCTACTTACTGGAGCTTGGCCAAGTATGTTTAGCTATCAGAGAAATGAAATAAAGAATGAAGTTTCGGTGGTTGTATGAAGAATGTTTTCTGAAAGCTAGAGAACAGATGAGGTAAAAAGCCTAGCAAAAAGATGATAAAAATTGCTCTGAAAAATAATCTTGATTTGATACAAATTAAAAAAATCTTTTTTTTGATGTACAGCAGCCAAAGTTCCCTAGCAGTCTGAAATGCACAAGACAGCTTACACCATGGTGAATTAACATGCTCAAGCTAAAATAACTGAAATATATGGTCATGAATATTAATACAAAGACCTCAAAGTCTTCTATAGATATTTGCTGCTATTGCTATGAAATGGATTTTGTGCACTGAACTGGAAGCATATTTTATATCAAAACAAAACAGGAAAAGTGAATGAACTGTGTACCTCTTGGCATAACAAAATCCAGATGAAGACATTCCTTTCATACAAGTTTAGAAAAAAAAAAATATACACTTAATTGGAAACTAAATTTCAATAAAAATATTTGGTTCTGTGAGTGATCCTGATAACATACGTTCATTTACCTTCGTGCTTCTGGATATTTCATTATGTTTGGATATTTCATCAAATACTGTCTAAGAGTCTGTGCTTTTTTAACAGGGCTACAAACGTCTTTTCTTGGTATCTTCAAAGATGATGTCTCTGGTTTCTTAGAAGGTGAGATCTCCAAGCTCTTTAAAAAAAAATCTTCCATTAAAATCTTAAATATACTACAAATATTTAACCTAAATGATTAGTTACTTAAGAAAAGAACCTATTTGTTCTACACAGGAAAAGAAAATTCAGAACTGCTCATCAAAATCTGATAGCAAAAGAAGTATGTAGCATTTCTTTACTTTTTTTTTTCTGAAAGAGATATGTCAAATGCCCAAAAAGACTGAGAAGCCAGCCAGGCATCAAAATATTTCTTCTGTATATCAGTGTTCTATATTTACAAAAATATGATCATTCTTATTATTTTAAATGCTAAAACTTTGCAATGGAAAATCAGACACAGAAACCTCTTTCCCTAGACTGTCTCTAAGTACCATTCTAACATTTTTACTAAAGAGTTCTGAGGGGAAAAAAACTCCTCATGAAAAAGAACACAAATCTATTAAGACACTTCTTACCTTGGAATAAAATTGTAAATAAATGCATAATTTCATTTAAAATTTACAAAGAATTATATACAAAAATCATTTACTCTTCAATTATCTACATAGGGAGTATGAACAGCTACCCATGAAAATGCGCAAGTATAATAAATTGATGTATAAATGCCTAAACCAATCACTTCTTCATAATGTGATAATACTCAGGGGCAATTCATACTAATCTGTGACTTTTTCTAAAGTGAGTTGATGAAAGGTAAGGCTTCATTAATCTTGAAATTCGTTACTCTACTCATTATCTGGAACAGCCTACAAATGTTGGCCTTTAAAATATCTCCAATGTCAACTTTTTTGTGTGTCTCCATCTGTAATTTCTAGGAAACAGCTTTTAAAAAATTACTGTTGTGCCCAGTAATGACATACATGACTTCTCAACAGTAACAACTCACTCTGTGGAAGTCCAGAAAAGCTGAAGTGGGCCTCCTCAGGTTTTCATGAACAGAGAGAAAACTTGTTTCTCGTCTTAAAGTGCCTTCAACAGAGAGAAAGTGTTCATTCCTCCTGACAAAAAAAAATAATTTTATATTCATTAAATATCTGTCCTTTCATTTTTCTCCCTACAAAGAAGTGCGCATTCTCAAGATTCCTTATTCAAATCTTAATGTACAGGTAACAACAATCACACTTTCCTTACTTCTAGTAAAACTATGCAGTTTGCTATATTACCCAAGCTCTGTGGAAAACTGTGGAGAATTTATGTGCTTACAGTCCTTTTGGTCTTCTATAACAGTTCCCCACAACATATATCCCTTTTTATGATAACTTGCCTTTCAGATTACAGGTATACTGTTGGACTTTTAAAATTGTATTAAATTTCTTTGGTCTTATTTTAGGTAAGTGACTACAACTGGCTTCCACTTATGTTTTCAGTATGAGTTAATTAGTTCTTCTTGGATTTTTTTTTAATGTGTCTCCTGTATTTGAGAACTGGCACCTACACAGCCATACATTACTCTTCTGTAGCAATACATAATATTTTAATGAAGATTCATTTTTTTCTAGAAAAATGATGTCTCTTTATGTGTTTCTAGAAATTTATGCACTGTTATTTAACCACTACATATAGTTACATAATACATTAAATATTAGCACTAAATTTTGCCATTAACATCCTTAAAGGAAAACCCCACTATACACAGTTTTGAACCATTCATGATAAAATATGCTTTATTTTATCATCATTATCTATCTTTTAAAAGAATTTCTTCTTTTTTGACAATGAAGTAGTCCCCGATGAGTTTCATTTTGATTTAATTCAATACATTTTTCCGAGTTCCATCTTAGAAAACAGAGGAAATGTTACTATCACACTGCCTCATAATAATGTGCTTAGTGGCCAAATAACAAACCAATGTCTGTGAAAGGGACAAACTTGAGCACAAAAAGATTGATGATAGACAGGAGTTTTGAAATAGTCAAGGAAGAGATATCCACATGTAATAATGTCACAACGAATCATTTCTGCAATTACATAATCCCCTGTGTTCACAGGACTTCTGCAGGACTTTGGACGGAACTCCTACCCAGTACAGTCTACAGGCTCTGCTATAACTGAGACACTGATGAACCTAAGTAGCAGTTTTTTGATGCTACTATAATAGACACTTACGTTCTTAAGTAATGTTCTGCGTTGTATGCCCACTCCAGAGATTTTTGAAACTTCTCTTCGTTCAGGAGTTTGTGCAAAACTTGAACAAAGTACTCAAGAAAACGTGACTTCTTTCTGAATTTCATCACTGCAATAAGTAATAAGTAAAGTACACAGTTACCACTTTTTATGCTGTAAAAGTTTTATGAATTCAGCTATTGTTTATGTTATGTTACATGCTGTTAAAGAAAATATTGATACCAAAATCAGATAAATGTCATGAAATATAAAAGCAGTTGCCAAATATTTCTGCTTGTTACCTGGTTTCTAGAATTTCACTCTATACTCCTAGAATAGCAAACATTCCAGGGCCTAAGGAACCCATTTTAGAACTATTTTTATATCATATTATAAACAAATTCAACCTCAGCTGAATATCAGTACCTGTACATCAGTACAACTGCCTGAAAAAAATGAAAAAAATTAAAAGCAAGGATAAACAACATAACTGAGTTCTATTCACTTAGGCTGCTCTTCTCAGTAACACCCACATTAGTACAGAGGCATCACATAGCTGGCACAAAGTGTTTCAGAAACACTAGTGTTTTTGAAATCAAGATTCTTTTGCCATTTAACATAACATAATTTAACGTAGAAATTGAATATCTCAGTTTAAAAAGAAAAGGTCACTGCAAATGTGACAATTTTCAACAAAATAACTTCATTTTCAAGTTTATTAGAAAATGAATCAAATTTCATTTAAAATTTTAACATTCAAAAAATTTAGTATAGATATCTAAAATAATTTGTTTCAAGTATTTCATACACTTCAAAACATTACTATATTAAGGAATTCTTTAAAATTCCTTGGTGTACTTGATGTTTTTTTACAGATGAAATCAAGATGAAGAAAAAGTCTCCAAGAGCTTATTGTAAACAATAAGTACATTCAAAATGCTTTATCGGCAACTTTCTAAATTCAAGAAGCTTTTAAAAAATCCCCATTATCCTACCTTCTCGATAAGCATTCTTTGTTGCCCAACATGAAATTATAGGGTAGAGGAACAAAGGATCTTCCTGTCCTGTAAGCTCTGATGAGGGTACTATATCAAAAACCAAAACAAAATCTATTATAGCCAGTAGTGGTAGCATAAAATGGACTCACCTGTAATCATAACTGAAGACTAGAAAAAAGCATCTTTAGACAAAAAGTTTGCTATTAAATCTCTCATTTTCATCCACACAAACATTGAAAAGTTTTCTTTTATTCTCTCTTTAGAAGCTCTGCAGCTTTACTAATGAAAAGCTTAAGGATGTGACCAATAAACTCTCAATGAGCAAGGTATTTGGAGCCTATCAGAGTTCTAATATTTATTAGACCTCATATAAACCATCTGTGGAGGAGGATGTGCAGTAGGGAAATGTCCAAAAAATGGTACTTAAAGATAAGCACCACGAATTAAACTCATGATGCTACCAGTCACTGGTGCTCACTATATGGAGATATATACCTGTTCACTCTATGGAGATCCTGAGTAGCTAAGCATGCATACATACTGTTCACCTAAATATTTACATAAATATATTATATAAATGTAGGTGAATAAGATAGATACATATATAATGGAACAATAAATTGCATTTAAGTCTGTGACAGCTAAACACCACTGTGCTACCAGTTCATGAACATCAGAACAATGTGATGTACTATTTACTATTTTGCCTTAATAGAGAAGCATGACCAAAAAATCTTGTGGTGAGTCAATATATTTTAACAGCTCACCCTACAAGTTTATGCATCATCCTAAACCCCTTGAAAGTATTTGTAATAATAGTTTTAAGCTTTGCTACTGGCTATGCATGGTCTCAGAAGATTCCTCTATCAGTTTGTACTAAGTTCTTAATCTGAACAACTAACCCTTTTTCCCCCCAGAAAATATGAAAAGTCTTTTTTTTTTTTTTGCTGCGAAGTTATTATCATGTACGTATCCATTTATTAATTTTGTAGAAATACTCTTGAAACTTATTGACAAATATCCTATTTTAGCAACAGAGCAAGGCTTCAGCAGAAAAGTATTTTTGAATTACTGAAAATGTGTTCTTCTCTGATTAACCATTAATTTTCTATTAAGTATAAATGGAACATAATTCTATTAAATAATCGATATAATTTTCATATAACTCACAGAAATCATTCGGCCTTTAACTTGTTCTGCATGGATGCAGGCATCCATATCAGCAGAAAAAAACAAAAGGATCAGCACACAGATGAATGGAATTTGTGTCATATTTTTTCCTATGGTACAGAAACCATTTTGACTTTGGGGACATGTACATATATATATACACGCACAAATGCATACACATACGTGGTAGACAAGTAGTTGTGTGTCCCTGTAGCAACGGCCAATTGCATACTGGCTTTATGAGAAAGAGTATAGCTAGTAAGGCAAAGGAAGTGGTTATTTTCCTCTGTCCAGCACTTCTGAGATGACATCTAGACTACCATGTTCAGTTTTGGACTCCCTACTAGCAGACATTGGGATATTGGAATAAATCCAGTAGACGGTCACCAGAATAATTAGGACCTGGAGCATATGACATGCAAAAAGAGGCTGAAAGTACTGAATTTATTCATCCTTAAGAAGAAACAGCAAAGGGGAGATCTTAGCACAGTCAGAACGGCACAATGCAGGGAATAGAAGAGCTGAAGCCGCTCCTCATAGGTGCCCAGTTCACAAGAAGCAACGGACACAAGCTAGAAACCAGGAAATTCCAAACAGATATAAAAAGAAAGCTTTTTCATCATTAGAGTGGTCAAATATTGGAACAGGTTGCCCACAAATGTTGTAAAATCTTTTTCTTTAGAGACCTAACTGGACCTGCTTCAAGGAGGGGGCCAGACGACATGACACCCAGAAATACACTTCAAACTAAACAGTTCTATGTAGACACTAGGGAGTACAAGTTGCCAGGTAGCTGATAGTAAAAATAATGGTAGCAACTCTAAATTAAGTTTTAATGACATTTCTTCATCAATCCTATTTTCTACTTCATTTACCTCTGACAGAACAACCATCTTGAAAAATCCTATGCTTAATCCAGATACTGAGATACTTTAAAGCTGATACATTCATTGTTATGTTACAAGCTAATTAAGGTGATTCCTTTAAAAAGAGGAATATTTTTGTTTTGCTTTTTTTCCACTGAAATTTCCTGCAACGGGCATAACTACTAGCAACGGTAGGACCTTGAAATTGCACAAGCTATGGATGAGCAATGACTTTTGTCACTGCACTTTCTCATTTAAGCAGATTTACACAGATTGGGAGAACATACATGATAGCAGATGATAGCAGGAAAAAAAAAGTGATCTTTTCTTTCTAAGAAGAAATGAGTTTTTGTAGAAATGCTGAAAAAGACAAAAATCATTACACACAGTACTACCACAGAAAAATAAGATACATAATGAAATTGTGTTTTGATTGGCTATATCATGGAATATATATGAAATATAAGTATTTCTTAGCAAACAAATTTTACAGATAAACCACAGAAAACTGTAGAAAAAAGGTAAGAAGTGTTTTAATACTACACTCACCTGGTCTTGTCAGTTTGAGTAGATTTGATTCAAGAGCATTTAGATTTTCTGCTGCTTTTTCCATTGCAGCTAACTGAGATATCTTTGCAGAACTGTTCTGGAATATCAAGATTAATTATGAGAACTTAGCTTTTACCTAACTGAAAACAGGGGGTCAATTGTGGAACTCAAGATTTCAAGTATTCTAATTCTAAATGCATTGATTTAATCAATATTGTCTTGTTTTTGATTTTCAATTGAGTTAAAATTGTTCATAATTTTTTTAATCAAATTTTATCAAAAAATTGGGCAAAATTCATTTTTGATCAATCTCCAATGGAGACATTGAGTTTGCTTTGCCATCATATTTTTTTCCCATTGGCATAGCAAAAAAAATTTGAACTTTTTTTTTGACAAAATACATTGCTTCAAATAAAAATAAATGTTTTATAGTTTTTACTCCTACAAAAACTAAAATTTTGGGAGAGTTTTTATTTTTTCATTTTAGTAAAAGTATAGTTTTCAATTAGCCCTGCTCAGAACAGGGTACAATATCGCTCCTATGATCTTACACTCCTTTTCTTTCTTTGGAATAAACTTCAGAGGAGCCCTCAAAAGCTCAACTACGAAAAAAAATGGAGAAAATTACTTCTCCTGGATGCTATCACTACCCTACAAATATTACTCCAGAAATCCTTCCCTATCAGGTGATTGATCTTTTGCCCCTCTCTTCAATCTATCTCAGTTTCATGCTCACACTACTTTCCTTTTTCTTCTCTCACTTATCCTACTTTCTTACAACTTTTTAAATAAACTCTTCTACAGTAAATTCTACTCTAAAATTATATAAAGAAAAAAACAGACAGAAAAGTCTGCAACAATATAACATTCGCAAAATATCTTTACTCTGATTCTACGGTATAAGAAATCCTCACAAACTACTACTGGATCCCTTTTCAGCTTAATATTAAGCTCTTTGAGGACTGAAAGTACTTGCCCCATTAAGAAAGTATTTGCAAAGTCTAGACACCTTCCAGGTTACTCTCCTACTACAAATCAGTTTGAAGCAGCTGCTGCACAACGCACAGGTTAAGTTTCTGTAGTAATAAGGACATTTTTGAGATTCTTGTACAATTCTTTAATTCATCACCTGTCCAACAGAGCATTCCTGCAGACTCTAGGTGTAAATCACTTAGAGATCCTGATATTGAATCCACAAGATCCTCATGGCTCTGACCTGGGATATTGCTAGCCAGTTGAACCAAATGCGAACCTGCACCCACTTCAAGCTACAGCTGATCCTAAAAACATGGCTACAATTGCACAAAGGCCTCTCAGATATGCTTTGGGAACTCTTATTCTATAAAATCACTTTAGAACAAAAAGTTAATAAATACAGTCCTTAAGCTGGTACAATGCTGTACTTAGAGAAAAGAAAAAGTAAAAATCGGAGCAATTACTTCAACTTCTGACTTAGCGGATGTTTCTTCAGTTTTTGTAGCTCCTGACTGGTAGAATGAAGTTGACAGGGAACTCAACATTTTTTTTCCATAGTTAACAACAATTACTGCCAGTTCATATTCTTTCCATGAACGTAGCACCTGTTAAAAAATCACCTGTTACGTATTTTCATTTTGCAGAGCACATAATGATTAATTATTATGTGTTACCTAAATGGATCAAAATGCATTAATACTACAGATAGAAGTTAATTACTCAACAACTAATTTCCAATTAATAAAGTAAACATATGACCTATAGACCTGTAAAATAACTGGAATTTCGTAAGTGCTATAGAAATGTTCTACTGCTGCTTAAGCACAGACTCTAGCCATCAGAGAGTAAAAGTTTCAACTAAAATTATCTATTGCTGTGATTGACAGATTCTCCCTGTCCTCATGCAGCACTGCTATTAAAGAATATAGAGGGCAACCAAATGATCCTCATTTACATCACTGGTATTGAGTGCACATATGAAATTCTCAACAGTGCTAGGGAAAGGAAATGACATTTACAAATGAACTTTGTGGGGGATGTTTTTAGATGGCTTTATCTTTAGATAGAACACTAAAGGCTAAAGTACTTCTACAGTGCAAGGTAACTTCACTTAGAAAATCTTTGTGATTATCTGCCTTCGGGATAGAAAATATGTGTATAGATTACTTCAGGATAAAGACAGTATGTGGACTGAATTTAACTTCATAGGAAGTCATATGCCATGGATTAATCACAAGCATTTGCAATTCACCAAATGCATGACATTCCATTGAAATTCTAAGTTGAAGGAGAATTAAATCAACAACACAAGCAGTCAGTCATTTACCTGGGGAATCCAACAACAAACAAGCACAGTATTAAGGTATTTTGGAGGAAAATTTATTGACTTTACTTGGAAAAAAATCACGCCTTAGAACTGACAAGCAATGTAAGGGAATTGTCACAAGCAAACATTGGAGGAACATACTTGTAATTCAGCTGTCTTCAAGCAGTTACTTAAGAATGTAAAAAATACTGTACATGTTGACAAGAGATTTCAGGGAAATGAGCTTAATAAAAGAGATACATATCTCTACTGAGATACTTATCTGTAAAGGAATATTCGTTTTAATCACACTGTTCAGGAAATATTTTTTTCCAAATACATTAACTAAATTCTAGAGAATTCAACTGAATAAGAGCTCCCTGGGCAATATCTATTTGTTATTGTTTGACACCTTCAAGATTAAAGAAAGTGAAAGGGAATCGATGAGATTAGGCATGTCATGTTCATTCTTGAACAGAAAATAATAAGTTTATTGATTACTTCAACTGCAAATAGCACTAGAAGAAGAAAGCTACTGCATCAAAGGACGAAAGGCATTTTAGAAATTGAGATACAAGATGATTCAAATATCTCTTCTTCCAAAAGCATCTCCTCAAGAAAGCACTTCCTCAATTGCCAACAAGGGGTTGTTAAAGGGTCATGGGTTACCCCCTCAAAAATCATCACTGGACAACAAACACTTTTTCCATAAAATTACTGTTTTTCTTTGTTAATGAATCTGAAATTACTTGTGCAATGGCATGCACCTCATTTGATGCATTTTCTGGTCTTGGACGTGGAACAGAAGAGCTATATGAATTGCGTAAAACATGGTAAGCTCCAGAAATGCTGACAAGTCAGGTGTTCTTCTGAGACGAACAACAGTAATGATTAAAGTACAGTAGAAAATGAAATTTCCTAGTGCCACATTTACAGTCAAGACTATGCAACTGAGACAACAGCAGTTGGCAACTCCTGTGATTTGTACTGCAAGAGCCAGAGAAGCCAGCCTGTTAAGACTCCTGACTGCACTGGCATAGCCTGCTGGTCCTGATCAGCCTCACCTGCTGCTTCCCCCTACCCCGGCACAGAAGTCCCAATTGAAATCAGCACAGGACTGCCAGTCCTTACCGCAGCAAGGCCATCAGAGTCCTGGTACCCACCTCTACCACAGTCAGGCCCTTGTCTGGCAATGAATCCTGTTGATTTGGATCCTGCCATATGGGCTGACTTCCTGGCTTGACTTTAGACCTTTCTCATGATGATAAACTTGTCCAGCCATCACTGGACCGTGCCTGACCCTCATTACCTTTACCAGACCTCACTGTGACCTGCAGATTTTCTGTCTTGACCTTGGACCTGATTCATCATCATAAATTTGCCTGGTGCCATGGACTCTTGGTTGAACTTGGCTCCTACTCCCAAGCCTGCCCTACTCCTTGGGAATTGACAAGCTCTGGCTGGGGAGGCCCATGCCCTTCTGACTGTGGATCTTCAGCAGTTTCCCAGACCTTAGGCAGCAGCCAGCCCTCATTGCACACACAGCCCTCACAGACAAGAAAAAATGATTAATTGAAAAATGATATCACAAGAGAAAACAAACTCATCTCTATATATTTTAGAAGAATGCCAACTGGGTCTTGCAATGCACTCAAAACTTTTGATGATGATACGGGCTTGTGAGTTAAGTACAGAGATGGAGCTTCTACAAGGCCTGAGGCAATGGAACAGCCAACCCAGGTGAACCCCTAAGAGCAGCAGCAGCTTCAGAAATGACTCTTGGCTGAGGTGTGCTCAAAACTAAAGGGAATCTGCTTTTTCCAAGGTCATACATGAATTCTGAATGTAATATAGCTCTACCTCAGGAAATAATTTTTAAAGGTACTGCATTCTTCCTTATGTCCTTAAGCCATACATGTGAATCTGACTAAAATTACCCTATTTAACATTTAAAGTTGGTTTATTTGGAAGACGGTATAAAATGTAAAGCACATAGAATGATACAAAGCTAATGTCACTAGCTAATAATTTAAATTTTCTGAACAAAAATTCTCTATTTTATTAAAAAGTCAAAGTCATTATTATATAAGACACAAAAATAACACAAAATATTAATAAATATTTCCATACCTTTGTTACTTAAGAGTGATAGTTCTCTAAAATACCACTCTGAAGGTCACCTTATTAAGATCTTTTTTAACGACTTTAAGCTATATCTTAAACCAAGTTGTAAGCACAATAACATACACAATACCTTTGCTGTATAAAATGAAGTACAAGCTATCATATGCTGAATACTTTCATAACATCCTGCATGTTTTCTTTGCAAAGTAGCACTTGGAATTTCTTGAAGGACTGCCAAGCACTTAATGAGGATCTGTAAATACAAGGGTTAAAACTAAGTTTGGAATGCACTTACAAGTTTGTGGCTCTCACTGTAACAGAGTATTATATTTGATGGCAAACTTCAAAAATACTTAAAAATATAACAGAATAAAATGTTAGCTCTACAAAAGCCAGTAATAAAATTTCCATTTAATTTAATGGTATCAAGATTTCATCCACTGCCTGGTGGAATACACAGCAAATTCCACACAAAATCACAGATACTGTTAAATATATACAATGATATCTAACTAACATGAAATAAAGGAATACCTAGTCTAATGAGATTGACATACTCCTCCTAGAGGATGACTGAAAACTATATTGAGCTGGTCAGAATTGTAAATGAAACAAAAATGTTTCCAATCTGTTCTAAAAATAAAAAAATTCTTTCCCCTATTTTCTGTCTAACAGAGGTGAAACAAACATGTGACTAAATTATCTTTCCCTTAAAATAGAAAATCTGAAACAGGAGACATTTCCAGCAGCTACATGTGCCTTTGGTAGGAAATAACAGCCTTCTGAAGCAAGAGATTATCACTTTATGTAAATATAGTCTCTGCAGTCCCAAATGCTCAAAGGAGCATTTCTTAGGGTTCTGAGCCCCAATAACTCTTTAACTCCCTGCTCAGTCCCTGCTCAAGCCTCTGCCCAGGAGCTCCATATAAGTTCAAGTTTGGCCTTGAGCCCCTGCTTGAGCTGTGCAATAGGTTTACCTGTCTCCAGGTCTGCCTCTTGTCTCTACTTTCTAGGTGGTCATAAGACTTAAGCTGCAGGTTAGTATGTCTCTCCTGGATGCACCCATTCGTTAGACAAACCTGTGTAGCCTTGACTCTAGGCTGTCTTGGGCTTCATCCCTTGCTGCTACAAACTTTACCCCTTCCTTGATGGACCCTGCCTAGGAAGTGCCCTGCATCACCTGCACTGTGGTCTGCACCCCCAGATCATCTATCTTCACGGAGCAGCCATGCTTTTGTTGTCCTTTGGCAAAACTATCTTGGTCACAAGCATGGTTCTCCTATGTTCTTGCCAAAAGTAAAAGCCTGCATGCTACTTGAGAAGTGTCAAGAAGGGATTCAGACACTCTCAGTTCTCAAGGAGAAGGTGCTTGCTTCTCGAAAGGAACTCACACATGAAAACTGAAGAGCACCTGATCAAAACATTTATCTGTTGCCTTCTTTTTTTTTTGGAGGAAAAGAGAACTGTAAATGAAAAAATAATCCAAATATGTCACTGCTATTTGCAAATGGAAAGCAACTAAAAGTTATCTCACAGATTCTACTATAATTTAGACATACCAATGAATCATCCTGAAGACACAAATAATAACATCAATTTATGCTAGCAAATTCGAGAGCAGATTTTGGGTTGTTTACACGGAACATGTACATTGGGAATACATAAAAACATTAAAAGGTTTTCTTTCAGCAGCTCCTAAGAACTCAAAGCCTGGAAGACCGGCTCTCCTCCTTTGAGGAATCACCAGAATCACAGGATTTGCACACAAGCTGCTCTGTCTTAAAGTGTTCTCACCTGAACTACCGCCACTGAAGAAATCTTGTGATAAATAAACGGAGCAAGGAGACCATAACATTGTACAACAGCCTGCAGGGCATAGTTTGCATCATTTATCCAATTACTAAGTTCAATTGCCACAATCATTCTTTTACATTCTGCTAATCTATCAACCTGTAAAAGAAAAAAACATTTTGATTCAAATACAAATATTGCTTGAAGAATATCTTAGAGTGAAAGCAGAAAGACATTCTGGCAATTTAAAAGCTGTGTAAGCAACAAATAAGGTATGAGTTTAGAAATAAGTTCACAGTGATCTATGTTAGAAATACATAAACAAATGCAACATTATTCATGATTGTAAAGGAAACCATTACTTTTAAACTCCTTTTGTCCTCTGAATTTATCCATTTACAAGGCCTGGACTGCAACCTCAACCTGAGCAGACAGGAAATCTCACATACTAAACTCTCAGAGTAACAGATGAACAAAAATGTCTTTCTTTCCCTTCCAGTTTATCTGCAGCAATTCTTGAACATGTGTACAGATCCAATGAAGTAACTGAGCAATCATTAATTCCACTCACATTTCTATGAAACAATTTCTTCAGCAAAAAAGAGATTGGAATAATACAGACATGAAGGCTTGACTATCTAAACAAAAAAGAAAGTTTTTTGTGCCATGAATTTACCATGCTGTCATTTGTAAGAAAGTTTGAAACAAGAGAAGCTGAGCGTATTATAACCTCATTAGAACTTCAGTATTAATGAAAACATACATCTTAAATAGCAGAGATGCTTAGAAATACCACCTGCATCCAAGCGCAACCACAAGGACCCTTATTATACATCTTAAAATGTAGACTAATCCTGCTGAAGTCAAGGAAAATGCTTCTGTTAAAGCAGCAGGCTTTGGATTAGGACATTAATGAGGGAATGACTTATCCAGAAACTGGCTTTCTACCAAGATACAAAGTAACAAGCAAATAATAAAATATTTTAGAAAGGAAGGCTAGAAACTTTAACAGAAAAAGAAATAGTCTACAAGTAGGATTAATATATTGCACCTTGGGATTTTGAAGTAAAGCTGATCAAAAAGTAAAATGAAATATAATATTTTAAGCTACACATACTTGTTTTTCATAAAGTATCTCATTGGTACAGATGGAATCACAGAATAGTCCTCCTTCCATAATATTTATGTCACTAATAGCAAATATATTCCTCAGAAAGAGCTGCAAGGTAATAGGAGAGGTCTGAGATAAAGCCTCAAAACATAATCTACAAAATAGAAAGCAAAAGAAGGGTAAAAATATGTTAGTGATCATACAGACATCTCATTCCTGAAATGAAAAAAGCAATCTTTAATTGTAAAATGTTAGGCACTAAGGAAATACAGCTAGGAAATGAGATTTATACATAAAATGAACAAACTGGCTATGTATTCTAACTTAAAAACAGTAAATAAGTGAGGTAAGACTCCATTTCAGGTTGTTGTCCACCTTCAACTAATCTAAGATACCTTTTCCTTTAGCTGTTTCACTTTACCCAGTAACACTGGGTTTTGAATCCTCTGTGAAAACCTGGGATGCTACAGGGTGTTTATTTTACATTTATCTTCTTTTAAAACATGCTCTTTACAAGTCTAAACGGAATTTTTCTCCACTGCCTGCTTTATTTTGTTGTTTTGCATTCCTGGAGGAAGGAGGCATTTATCCTTTTTTTCATATCTATTATAGCAACAACCTTATAATTCAGACATATAAAAAGCAAATATCTAGCTTCTCCTCAGCTGTGATTCCTAATAGAGAATGAAACTCAAGATGAAGAATCAGTAGATACATGCATATAGTTCACATACCAAGGTACCAAGAGACCTTCCTGTTGGAAAAAGGGCTTTCCTTTCCCTGCAGCTCCCTCTACTGTCCCTCTCAGTCCTATGTCCTTTGTAGATAGTCCAAATAACTTCTCAGCTATCAGTCAGTAAAACTGAAACTGGCTGTTTTTCTGTACTGCAGCATTGAGAATCTTCCATATGAATTGTAACAAAAGTAAGGCTTAGATGTAAGTGTTGGAAAAACAAAATTCCCAGAACCCTTTGCACATCTATTCAAAACATGTTCATTGTTTTCATTCTTTTGAAAGTAGCTTCCTTTCAATGTTATCTCTAGAGTTTTGTGCATTTGAAAGTAAGACCTGGTTAGAAACAAGATTCATGAAAATCAAGTGCAAAAGAGTCACAATAACCAGACTTATTTTGTTGCCCAGGTCAGGGATAAAATTAAAACACCCACATCATCACGGAAAAGGGTAACTAGAGATGCTCTGCCTCCATGACAGCTGTCCATATGTTGGCTATAAATCCAAACAGGTCTTAGTGTATGTACCATCAAGACCCTCAACAAACTTTTATACATGTTATTTATTTTGCAAATGAAAATACATTCATACAAATAAATACATATAAATGTTCCCAAATATTTTAACAGCAAAAACAATCACCATGAAGAATTAGGTGTATAAATGCTAGCTAACAAAAATTTCTTTGCTACTTTTATAACACTGTATTTTTATGACACATATAACTGTTTTTTTTGTAATTTCCTTGGCATCACAAGTGTGAACAACATTTCACAACGTCATATTCCTTAAAATAAAATGCACACCTCTATAATCAAGTATTATTTTAATTCTATTTTTGCCAGTTACCTGTTTTCAGATATAGTCAAATTACTGCTTGCAGAAATAACAGCTGTATTGGCAGGTAGTGGAGAAGAATTTGAAACAAAATAATCCCATATAGGTGTAAATGCTTCTCTAGCTAATGTATAATTGCCAGTCTGGTAGGCTACCTACAAAAAAATAAAAATTATACAATTTTTAAAAGAAATTCCATTTCATTTTCCATTATTCCATTTCATTTTATAATGAATTATTCCATTTCATTTTATAACATTTACTAATTGCTAATTAAATAAAACAAATTTCCATGTTCTTCAAATAACAAAGGTAAATCAGATTACAATAAGATGGATTTAAAAATCCCCCTCCAACAACATGGAAGTTTCCAATTTCTGTAAAAATATTCTGAGACATATTTGAATAAAATATACATAGTAGTAGTTTGATTCTGCTAATACTAGTTTGCCTCCAGAAATCTTCCAACACTTTTGCATGATCTGTGGAGCTAGAAGATTTCACTTTTTCTCCATGTCACAATTTTTTGTTGTTGTTAAGAATATAGAAAATTACTGTAAGCCATTGTGGCCTTCTCCAACTCACTACAGAAAGAATTTCAATAGAAAATGATTGGATTTGGCACCTGGAAAACTCAGTCACATTTTCCATTCCTACTCTAATCTAGTAAGATGATTCTCAGCTCTTGACCTTCATGACAAAAAAATGAAAAAATAAATGATAAAAAGGAAGAAACTAAAAGAAGTTAAATGTAAACTGTCAATCAAGACAATCAAATGGAGATAAAAAAAATAGATAAGAGACATTTTTCCTCCTACTTGGAATTTCCAAACATTTTGAAGTTATTGTTATTTGAGCTACTCATGTATGTCATTTGTGATGATAAAATTTTCATGTCTGCTTATCAAGCTTCCTGGCAAGGAAGTCTTGAGTTCTGACCAAAAACAGTTTTTGAACTACCAGTGAGAACACAAGCAAAGTACACACATTACAGAATTACAGAATCACAGAATGGTTAAGATTGGAAGGGACCTCTAGAGATCATCTAGTCCAACCCCCCTGCTTCAGCAAGGGACACCTACAGCATATGGGACAAGGTGGCATCCAGACAGGGAAGTTCTTCCTCATATGGAGGTGGAACTTCCTGTGGTTCAACTTACACCCATTACCTCTCGTCCTGTCACTGGCCACCACGGAGAAGAGCCTGGCCCCATCCTCCCTACAATCACTCCTCGGGTATTTGAACGTGTTGATCAAATCTCCTCTCAGCCTTGTTTTCTCCAGACTAAACAGGCCCAGCTAAACAGCTTGCTTAGTCTTTCCTCATATGACAAATGCTCCAGTCTCTTAATCATCTTTGTGGCTCTATGTTGGACCCTCTCTAGAAGCTCCACGTCCCTCTTGTACTGGGAGACCAGAACTGCACAAAATACTCCAGCTGCAGCCGCACCAGAGCTGAGTAGAGGGGCAAGATCCCCTCCCTTGACCTGCTGGCAACGCTCCTCCTGATGCAGGCCAGGATCCCATTGGTCTTCTTGGCCATGAGGGCACATTGCTGCCTCATGGTTAACCTGTTGTCAACCAGGACTCCCAAATCTCTCTCCACAGAGCTGCTTTCCAGCAAGTCAACCGCTAATCTGTACTGGTGTCTGGGATTATTCCTACCTTATATATACATACTACCTAAGACTCTTAGGTTACCTGAGTTAGATAGGCTCGAACAGTAGCAGCAGAAAGTGGTGGATAAGCAAGGATCGGTTTAGTCATTTCCCCAATGGCATCACCAATAAGTTTTCCATCAGAAGAATATGCTGCAACTGCAAATATGTACTTTTCATTAGGATCTAGTCCTTGTATTTCCAAGAGGCTTTTCCCGTCAGCTGGTATCTATCAATAAAAATATTTTCTAGTTATATGCATGTTATATATCTTAAAAAAAATGTACATTTTATTGTTAAATTCTTTAAAGGTCTTTGATCGAAGTACAATCTAGATTAATAGATATGTCATGTAATATTATGCTGCTCAGAGTGTTGAAGAGACTCAGAAAACAACAAAATGACAGGAGAAAAAAAATACAAGTCTTCTCTAAAAAGCAGCTGAATATACAGATAGCCTAAGAGAAAACCTAATGCTAGGTTTCTCGTAAGAAAGCTAAATACCAGTACCAGACGTTTCTCCAGGACATTTTGTCTGTAAGCATCTGTACACTATGGATGTGCATGCTTGAGCTGGAGATATTCTAGCTTTGAAATGTGCTTCCAGAAAAAGACCATGTGACTCTCCCCTGTATAAACCACATGGATATATTAGATATGGACACAGGATGTTTCAAGTTCTCTCAACATCATTAACAAGACTTTGGAAAGGGAAATGAGAAGTCTGTCAATATTTATATAGACAATATATTGTGAAGATTCTCCTTCCATTTCTTCTTCAGGGACTTGTCCACCTATAGTTCCACATCATGACTCACTCCTAACAGACTTTTCTGCCTTCCTTTCAATAACCAGGACAACTTAACACAATGGACAATTTTAGGACCTGGAAACAACATAGAATTGACACAATGCTGAGGCACAACATCTCAAGTGAGATTATCTTACTATAGTGTCAACACAGGTGGGGTGAACAATATCCAGAGCCCTTACACAAACATTGTCTGTCTGGACCTCATAAGGAGCCATCTAAACAAAAGAATTCCCTTCAAATGCTGGGGCTGAAGCCGGAACCAAACCCAGAAATTTGCATCACATAGTCCATAGCATCTCTTTAGAGCAAGCTTTTGCATGCTGATACTTTGACAGATTGCTCCATCACCAAGAATTCCAAGCCTTTTCCATGGAGTAGGCAGATGGTGGCTTACTTTGCAGATCAGTGTCTTCAAAAGCATATCCTAAAGTAACCAGAAGCTGCCTTGCTGAAGCATATGGTTAACCTGAGGTCTGTGCCTCTGTAGTGTCTGCCAGAACTAAGACAGTCTGTGGCTTGGATGAACTGCAGCAGATTCATGAACACAACAGCTAGGAAGGGTGAAACTTTCCAGCAAACACATTACATATGGAGCTGGATTAGAAAATAGCTCACTGTACATCATAGAAAGCTTGATTTTCTGAATTTGATAATGAGAATATTAAGAAAAACATCAAAGTCCTTAATGCCAGTAGCTACACATCTTTTCATACCTCAGAAATGAGAAAAGTGAAGTTCAAATCATAATGACAAAATAAAATAGAAGAGGTCAGCATTTCTACAAAGACCACCAATGTTGCTAAATGATCAGGTATGACAAAACAAAGATGTATGGCATGATGCTTTGCCCATTCTATTACATGAAAGTAGAGGAGAATGTGATAGTCAATCACACGTACACATGAAGATTCTTGAAGAAGTGATATTATCATGCTACCAAAATGATGTAAAGCAAGGTCTTCTTAGGAAGAAGAAGCTAATAGGAGTTACACAATTATTCCAATATAAATATTAAAATAAACATTAAATCTTTTCAGAATTTCTTTTTCTGAATCCTGAAAAGGGCATAGTGAGTGTGGCACAATCTATAAATACATCACATCCCTCCCTTTGACTTTGCATTTTTTAGCCTTCAGCCTTTCAGGAAAACAGAGTTATAGCAAAAGGGACAGAATATTCTCTGACATGAAATCACTGAAGCATTCAAACCATTATTCAAAGAAAACTCTCAGAATACAGTATACCTTCAACCTAGCAGAACTTCAAATACTACAAATAATGATCGTAAGATTTGTCAAAGGCTTGGCCAGTTACCTTATTAAAAAAGACGGGAAAGATATCAGATATATCCATTTAGAAAGTTACAGAGTGTTTTAGGAAGAAAAAATGATCCGTATCAATTTTATTTCTGTCTTACCTCTTCTCCTGCATTTGGAAGTTTATTGTTATTTAACCTTACTTTCATATTACTTCCTGTTGCTACACAGCCCAAAATACTGTACCATGAAACCTTCAAAGAAGAAAAAATCATAATGAGTTGATATATATCATATCTAATTTTTGCTTAATGTAGAGGGTTTTTTTTTTTTTGCAAATGATATGAGCAAAATTTATGTTAGAACAATTAATAGTCTGACTGAGATAGAAAATGGATTAACAAATTTTGCCAGAAAGCAAATATACTATAAAGGCCCCTGTTTCTCCATTATCTTATTTCTATTTTCCAATATCTTTAAGCAAGTAAGAATGTAAGCATACATTCCTGGATTAGTACCCAGACAGATCAAATCNCATTATCTTGTCAATATAGGTCAAACATATCCAAATTATAGCCCTTATAGATTATCCTATAGCCCTTATAGATTATCCTATAGATTTAAAATCATTATACACTTGATCTTTGTAATGGTATTCTTCTGAAGTTGTTATCAGATTCTGATTCAGCAAATCACATGAGGACAAATCCTTAACAGGTAAATCCTTAGCAGGTAACAGATAGGCAGCTATGTGTGTAGCAATATTTTCTAAACAAGCAATGATCTTAGTTCGATTGATAACAATAGGTTTCTAATGACACAGAGCTTCAATAATCTCACTGACTATCTTATTTCTATTTTTCAATATCTTTAAGCAAGTAAGAATGTAAGCATACATTCCTGGATTAGTACCGAGACAGATCAAATCTGAGAAATAATTCTGATTTTTTCTCTGCAAAACTGGTCCCACAGGTATCAGTAAGTTATACATCTGATTAAGTTCTCTTTGTGTTAAACTTCTTCCACTAGCAATTGTACTAAGTCAATTTACTTTCAGTAGACCTTCAAACAGACATCAGGTTGGGCAAATGGAGTCATTTATTAACATATAAAAATTCTAAGCAGGTGAAATTATCATTTTTTTGTAATGTACATTATTTATCTTACATTGAATCCTGACTAACTTTTCAGAATGAAATGTTGAAATATAGAATAATACAACAAATTAATAATTTTTAAATTAGTCAATTTGCAAGCTATTTTGACTTCTATTGCAACAACTTCATATATCTAATTAAATCATAATTATCTATTTTCAGTTAGGTAGTTCCTCATACAAAAAGATTTTATGTCGTTTCAACAGCTACATGCATCTTTTGAAAAAAAGTCCTCCTACAATATCTAGTTACAAAATATAAGAATAATAAGCACATTTCACCATCTAGTGGTCCAGTCTATTATATGCACTGTCCCAAATAGAACAAAATGAATGAACATTTATTAAAAAAATGAACTGACTTCAAAGAATATATATTTTTTATTTCATTAATCTCAGTCGTTGGAAATTTTCCAGAACCAACTGCACAAAGTCCTGAGCAATCTGATTTGATCTCACAGTTGACCTGATTTGAATAGGAATTTTGGTTAGATACCTTTCCTGAGACTGCTTCTAATCTGAGTGATTTTGTGATTCTAGATGTTCAGTAGAAGGTAAATGCAGATTTAAGAGTTGAACTACTCTGCTACTATTACAACTACTTCAACCCTTCATGAACAGACAAGGTGTATTTTTGAACCACATGATGCAATCAGAGCTTTTCATCTCTAAAGATGTGTCAGGACTATGTCTGCTCTTAACCAAGAGAATAAGCTTTTGGTAAGTAGGGTAAACAAGAGAAAAACACCAGAGAACATGATGTATGAGAGGAAGAAAATTTCACATAAATGTGAAGATCAAAACAGTGAATCACCACTGATACACAGTAATAAAACACATAATTAATTAAGTTTGGGTAACAATCTTCCCAGGAATGGCAGTGAAAACTATTATGATACAGAATTGCTCAAACAACTTTTGCTCTCTCATGTATTATTTAATATATTTCTTATGCAATTATTAGAAAAAACATTACCTGAACATCTGAAGAGAATGGAGCTGGTTTAAATATCATGGAGCAATGTGATCTAGAAAGTAATATGGGAGGAGGAGGAATTCTGCTTTTCTTCTTACTGTTCATAACTTCTTTTAGACTGTGATATAATACGCTTTGTTCAGCTTCCACTTGTTTGATTAAAGTTAGTGCTTCCTACCATTTAAAGGGAAAAAACAATTAAAAAGAATAGGACAGATTTTGTACTTCTATATCACTTTCAAAATGATCTGATAAGAAAAAAATCTCTGCAATACAGAAAACTTTTCATAAGTTTTCATATGCTCTCTTAACACCTAAAATCAGAATCAATGGGGCTTTGTTTAAACCTTATATATGTAGATAAAATTCACAAGAGAAACGCAGAATTTCAAATAAGACTGAGGAACTGCCAAGTTCAGAAGAACCAATCAGGAAAAGAAGACTGAATTACTAAAGTTGATTAGATATTTTTGGTGACCTGGGATTAGCTCCAGCATGACATTAGAGACTAATTATTTAGGAGAGAATGGAGACTTAATCTATGGAATTTCTGAAGGTGTTGTGGAATTGGGAAGGAAGACTGATCTTCTGGACTGAAGAAACAGAGAAAATGAATTAATTACAAAAATAAAGGAAAAAGAATGCAGGCCTGAAAAGTGGCTATGCCACTTTCCTCAATTAGATTGAGAGACCTGAAATCTGACTGACACTCTTAACTGTTGGCTTTCTCCATTCATATTAGTCTCTTCCCAAAACATGGGGGCCTCCTGCTTATATTTATTATGCAGTCATTTGGTCAGGGATATAAGTAGATGTTATTTGATATAAGTACACCGAATGCCAAATAATTGTTGGGTTTCCTGACCTCGTTTGCATCATCAGGTTAGGAAAAACTTAACTTGGTGTTTCATATTAAGAACTTAAGTTTATTTCTTTACTTGTGTCTGTTCTCCAAAGCTAAAATGACCAGCTCTCAGCTACAAAGAGACTGGGAATGCTTTGAAAGATAACTTTCTTTTGGAAGAAGAGAGCACAAATTCTTCTTGCCCTCACGGTTTTCACTTGATACCTTATAGTTCCATGGAGCTGGTCTCTGGACCAAGAGCTTAGGCTGAACTGAATCTGAGGAACATACCGAAGAAATCCCAATTTACTGGTTATACACTGAGAGTCCTAGAATCCTGCACCTTAACAATCTCTTGTTTCCTCATACCCAGCTACATCCCAAATGAAATGACCTTTTCAAATACTGGACTTAGAATCTATCAAAATGAGGCACAAACATTCACACGGACAATTCTCATATTTTTAAGTACATTAATAAAATGAGTAAAAACATACCTACACTTATAAGGTTGTACAAAACAGCTATACTGGTTCAGATCAAAAATTGCCTTAGCCTTGTATCTCACCTCCAAAAATAATTAAAAACTAGTAATAGACTTATAGTGAAATAGGGAATTGACATGTAACAGTTAGGCTCATCATACAGGTATGCAATTGCACGGCCCCTCACTTCACCCCACTCCTTTAGATAAGGGCTGCCTCCACCCTAGTGGGAACTATATAAGAAAGAATGAGATACAGAACAAGGCGTAGGATGTCAACCTTACAACTTCTGTCATCAGTGATTAGGAACTTCACTGCTAGCTTAAGATAGATACCTCTTTATAGAGAGCTGTATTATGATACAATTTTTTAATTAAAGAATTACACCCTCATTTTTCCTCCATGACATATTTCTTACTACTACAAGGATGGAACTGCTCCAAGGATGGATAAAGATAGTGTTGTGACAGAGACTGGTACTGCATGACCTATACTTCATTAATTCCCAGTCTTGGAAGAAAATTAATGTGCCAGTGCCACAAGAAGAGAAAGAATAATCTTATGGTTGAAGAAGGCAAATGTCACTATGACAAACCACATTTTATCCCCACTTCTGCCACAGACTTCCCAGGTGATAATACCTTAATCACATAAATTAAATTTTACTGTTGGCCAGCAAGAACCATCAGTGTAACCAGCTCTATAAAGACTTGGATATAGGGCAGGATGGAAAAAAGAAAACAACTGCAAGAGAAATGGATTAACATGAAGAGTACCCAGTAATTTAAACAATTAAGTTGGGGTAAGTAGACAAATAAATTAGAAAGTTCCATATCTGCCTAGTGGCTTACTACATGAGACAAGATTATTTGTACATTTCCCCAACAATAAAATACCAAAATATCACTTTTTTTTTGTTTGAATTGCAGGCAGAATTTGTCACCTACATATAAGCATGAAACAATATGCATTTGCTATTCATGAAGTGGGCACTGTCCATCTCAAGGAGGAAAATTAATCATAGAATCATAGAATGCCTGAATCATAGAATCATAGAATGCCTAAGGTTGGAAGGGACCTCTAGAGGTCATCTAGTCCAACCTCCCTGCACATGCAGGGCCACTTCGAGCATGTGGCACAGGACTGCATCCAAGCGGGTCTTGAAGAAGATCTCCAAAGAAGGAGACTCCACAACCTCTCTGGGCAGCCTGTTCCAGTGCTCTGTCACCCTCACTGTCAAAAAGTTCTTCCTTAAGTTCCCGTGGAACATTTTATGCTTCAGTTTGTGGCCATTTCCTCTGGTTCTGTCAGTGACCACCAGTGAAAAGAGAAATTGATGGTAATAAAATGTAAATATAGTACCGATACCTAAGAAGATCATGCTAAGATTGCTCAGATAAAATTAATTTTAATATTTTCAGACAAGTGGCTGAAAATGTATGATATACTTCTACTTACTTCATTCTCTCTGAAACATACACAAAACAAAAACATGGTGAAGGACAACATAAGGTATCTTCATTGGTGACCACTGGAATGGCTTTAATACCACATCACTACATCTAATACCCATAAATGCCATCTATTTACAAGAATGTGGGAAAGATTTTTAGTGTATGTCTTACTGATATACTTTTTGCATTCTTATAACATAAAGGATATGTGTTTTATCATGCTTCCAAATTTGCAGTACTCGAAAGAAAGCAATACTTTCTAGCAATTTCTTAATATTTTTAATATTAAAAATATTTTAAATATTTCTGCATATAATAGAGCGACAATTTCAGATTTCATTATCTTTTTATGGGCTGTAAACAAATTTTGTGATCTACTGATAAGGAGGCCATTTTAATAGACAATTACTGATACAAAAGTTGCTAAGTTCTGTGGACAGACTTCTATTGATTCAGTTCATGAGGAATCTAATTTTAACCTCAATAAAGAGCAAAATTTCTGATTTCTAAAGCTACTTAATAGGAATCAAATAAAACCCATCTTACCATCACTAGCCAACATAATCTAACACAATTTATAGACTTTGAAAAAAAGAACAATAAAGACACTTGTGATGAGTTAAAAAATCTGCACGACAATCTGCACAGCATACATCCATATCTGCAAGTCTAGGCAATCAGGTATAGAAAGAAAAGAAAAAAAATGTGCCTTTCAGGTTTTCTGCAGTCTGTACGTACATACATACATGCCAATATGTTCTATCCTTGTTTTAATTTCCTTTATTCTTTCATCATAACAAAACTTTTCAGAGAAAGTTTGGCAACAGAAGTTACAAGCAAAAAACTCACTGTACATCGACTTTCATTTTCTTCTTTTATGAGGAGTAATACAAGTCTTAATTATACAGAACATGAAAAACTGATAATGATGAAGAATTTCTACCTTGTTTTTTTATTACCTCAAGTAGATGCCTTTGAGAAGAGGTGGTTAAGTCTTTAGGGAACATCTGTGAGGCCTTTTGCATCAAAAAGACTGCTCTGGATAATTTATTCTTTTTTATTTTTTTCATTATAACTGCCTCTGTAAAAAAGATGTTTGAAGATATTTATAAAACACTAGCAATCATATATTTTTAAAGTCTTAATTAATATGCATTACCTGTTAAATAAGGACAATCCTTAATATTCTTCCCATGGGATTTGTGAGACTTAAGATTTCTGTCATCCTTTTGAACATCTATGTGGGAAGGAAATCCTGAGTCATTCATTCTGATAGTGCTATTAAAAATAGAGCGAGGGATTAATATGCAGTTCTGTCTTAAAGCTTTGTTCCATCTCTTGCGCTTTGTCTTGATTCAACAGAAGTTCAGAGTGATCCCACCAGTAAAAGAAATTCACAATTTTGTTCTACCATCGTTAATCTAATGCTAACATCACAGCAAAATAGGGATCTTGTTTGATCATTAGGGGAACTCTGCTGTATCAAGATGATACTAGCTTGTAATAAAACAAATAAACAAAAAAACAGGAGTGGGAATCTGGATATAGTAATTTCTGGAGGCATTCAGCAGCTGTGAAGGAGTAGGATATCTGCTGACTCAAAAATGGTAAAGACAACTTCACAGGAATAAAACTGAAAATTACAGGGTGCGTCAGATAAAATATGCAAATCTCAATATCTAAAAAGAAAATTAGAATTGTAGGAAAAAAAATAGAGCATCCTCTTATTCTCTCCTATTGACAACATGTCAGTTTATATTATATCAAAACTGCCTCAGAATCAAATCCAGTAGCTGTTAGCAAAGCACAACTCCAGTTAATTCAGTATAGATTAGAGACTAGTATTGCGCAGTAAATCTAAAACCTGCTATTTCTGAACATATGTGGCATACAAAATACCCTACATTGGCTAGACTTCACATAGGAGATACTCCATTATATGTAGGTATTACAAAATTTATTTACAGAGGACTCTAATCAAGATTCTAATCTGTGAAGATTATTGAGCTTTACTGAAAGATACCTTCTGTCAGTTTAAGAAGTTTCACAGCTACTCGATGCTGGGCCTGAATAAGTTCCAAGTGTAAATCTATTACAAAACCATTACCAGTTTCTGGCTTATCATTATCCCATGCCAAAGAATTCAAATTTTGGCCATCCAGGTCCACCTAATAAATGGAAATAAATAATTAGCAAACACAGATTTATTCTAAATTACAATTTTAAGTCTGATACTATTACTTCAGTAAATAGAAAGACACTCCAAAAGTTGTCATAACTGCGGAAAATGCAGTCATTTGATTAAGCATAGATGAAGGAGAATGACAGAACAGCATGGATAATGGGCAGAAAAAAATAGACAAAAACTGAGAACAAACAGGAAATAGTATTAATAATAAGTGTAGGAAAAAATGGTTTATTGTGTCCAATATTCCACAAATCAAAGATCATGATGATTGTGTTGGTATAAAATAACATTGTTTAGGGAATCTGGACTCTCTCCAATGGCCAAAATTAATTTTAATAATAAACAGTTGCAAGCAATAAATATAAAAAGCATTTCTGCTTTATAACATAGCAGAAATATATAAATTACAATTACTTCAGTATTTTATTTATTTGGTAATTATAATTACCAAAATAAAATCACAAAGAATTATAATTACAATTATCAAAATAGAATGACGAAAGAAAACATGAAAGAGTCTATAGTTCATTATTGAATGAGAAAATGTTATTTCTACCAAAGTGATTTCTATTTTCTATCCTATTCTTACATGGCTTAGAAAGATTAGATTTGGTAATGCTAAGATTTCTAGAAAATACGAGTTTTCTGTCATCAACATCCAATATACTATTTATAAATTTTATTGCAATATAACCTTTTGCAGACTCTACCTTTGTACAGCAGGTATCAAATATTGATTTTCCATCTGGTAGAAGGGTCATTAAGCGACATGTGTTCATGCCATTAATTGCTTTTTCAAGACTTTCATAAGCAGCTTGCAATTGTTCTACAGGGCTTTTCTGAAATGAAAACAAATAGGAATTAACACATTATATCAGATAGATAGAATTAAAAGCTATGAAATGTATTAACAAAAGTAAAATGCTATTATTAAATGTTGCAGTTCAAATTATTCCAAATAGTCCTCAGATAGGCACTATTCTCCCTGATTCCATATACTAATATCAGTTTCAAATTTCAAGACATTTTTAATTACCTTATGACTGTTTTTCCTTAAGCTTTCAAAAAAAATTTCAAATAGAATTTCTTCCATATCACAGATGACTATAATCAATTATAGAAAGCTTCTCAAAAATTATTTTATTTGAAAAACCATCTTTGTTCTTTCCTCTACACTAGTATGACATCATAAATGTTCAACTTTACAAAATTAAAACACAATTGTATGAAAAAACTTCTAGTGGAAGTACATACTCTTGTGTTATTCAAAATGTTATATTAATTAAAATGAAATAGACTTTACCATCAGTATTTCAGGAATGTCACGGGTTTCATCTTGTGAGACAGAGGCACGTACTTCTTCTTTTTTATAGAAAAAAAATCAGAAAATGAAAATGAACTATACTCAGATAAATTTAATAGCATTTGATTAGTTCTACTATTAACTGAAGACTCTGGCAATAAGTTAGTTATTCAGCACTTGACTATGAGAGATAATTATAATACTTGCTGAATAAATTTTCAGGGTTTAAACATGATAGCTATATATGTACAATTATAGCAATTTAGTACAAGATTATCCAATAATTTTATTTTTTTTAAATGTGCACTATATTTCACAGTAATATTAGATTGAAGTCAATGAAATCAGGATCCATCTCTTAGTTTCTTACATGGTTGTAATGACTATATGTATTTTTTCATTTTAACTAATCTAAAACTATTTTTATCTGAATCACAATTTTTTTAAGGTTAATTTATAGGACTGTTTTAAAAGTGTGATGTCATATTTTTATGATACATAAATTTATATACGATACAGAAATATTTCTTGAAAGGGTATTATTACCCTTTTAACAGTTACGTGGATGGATTACATTATTTTTATTTATAAAGAATATACCCAAAACTCTGTTTTGCCTTCCAGAAGGCAATGTCTTGGCTCTTAGTAACAAGCCTCTTTACTGTGAACTCTTCACTGAGAGAAATTTACTTTTTGCCCTCCACAGGGATAACCTTCCCGTTCCTCTTGTGCTGTTTTTATCACTTTTGTCCATGTATTCCCATTTGTTCACTGTCTCTCTCATAAATAGCAAAATTTTATTCATTTGGTATTCAGTAAATTCAAAAGGCAGTAAATAATACCTACTTTACCTTAAAATGGAACATTATTATTACAAGATTCTTATTTTCAAAAGAAAGCAAAAGATATTGACATTGTCTTCAATTCCTAAAGATGCTTTAAAGTATCCTTAAAATCTACTCTCTAAACACTGTAAATTAATTACAAGAAATACAGCTCATATATCAATAACAATAACAGAGATCTTTTAAAAGTATCTCCAAATATTCATATTTTAGTGTTTTAGTCAGGTTTTGTAAAGAAAGCTAGTTAATTGCATTATATCTCAACTTGTCGGCCAGTTCAGACAAATTCAATATCAAGGACAATTAAACTCCTACATAAAAATCAGCGCTTGTGTAAAGTAGTAAAATGCAAGTTTAAGTACGACCTCAGTATTTCCCTGCTCTGTTTGCCCTACCACTAGCCAACTAGCACATGAACGCTCCAAATAAGTTACAGCACATGCCTGCCCAAAGTTCAGAAAGTATATTAACATTTTGAGGATACTGGATGAACTAAGAGACATGGAAAAGAACTGGGCAGAGGGTGAGTCATAGATATAACTCAAAATGGGATTAATTCAGTAGAGCAGTAAAAGTAAAGAAATGACACAAATTCTTAGAAAAGCAGGCTTCATTACTTCTGACTAAGGATGAAACTGTATTTACAAAAATTTATCATTCCACTGTCAGCAGGTGCTAGACAGAAATAAGGTCACCAAAAGAAGTGTAAAAGAAAAGTCTGTCTGAAAGCCACAGGATTGTAACACACACCTTTCACTCTTTCCAAGCACCTTGGAAAAAAACCTTTTCCACCCCTTACATCCACCATCCACTTCACTCTACCCCATCTGCTACCTTCCAACCTCTCCTCTTCTCTATACTGCCCCGCCTCCACCCTTCCCTCTCCACTGGCCCCTCTACACTATCCACTGCCTTCCACCCTTCCCTCTGCTCTATACCACTTCAAGCCTAGCTCCTACCTTCCACCCTCTACCTGTCCTCCCCTGGACCCTCCCCTCTACCCTACACTGCCCTGCCCTCTCCTCCCCTATCTTCAACCCAACCCTCTCCTCCCTTCCGCTCAACCCTCTGCCCAACTCTCCCCTCGCTCTACTCTGCTCTACCCTCTATACTAGCCTACGAGCCTATGCTGGCCTCCCCTCTAGCTTCCCTTCTGCCGGCCCTCCAGCCACAGCCCAGACCCACCCTCTCACCTAGTCATTATGACTGCCCCACCAGATCCATTATGTCCACCCCATCGTGTCACTCCCATTAGGAGTGGACATTAGGACATCCACCATGTCAGTCCCATTGCCATACCGACCTCTACATCACATTACACATATTATGTGTAATATTATTATCCTTCTTTCGAGATATTCAAGATCCATCTGGATGTAATCCTATGACACGTGCTCTAGGTGACCCTGATTGAGCAGGGGTGGGACTAGATCTCTAGAGGTCCCTTCCAACCTCAACGATTCTGTGATTCTGTGTGATTTACAATAATTTTTGAATATCCACATTTGTCAATATTTTCAACTAAAATTAGTTCCAATCTTAAAAAGCCAAGTCATTCATGAAAGAAAATTACTTCCATCAGCCTAAATTTTCACTGAAAGCTTTACCTGCTTTTTTCCCAGATTTATTTGCACAATCTGCTACGTTTTCCAGTATTGCAGTTAGACGTAAGGTTATCTCTGCTAGCATTACAACATCAGTGTCTATTATGCTACTCTTCTGAATTACTTCATTTATTATCCAAAGTACATGAACCCACTGAAAAAGGAAAATGAGAAAAAAAAAAGAAACAAGACAGACTTAAAACATTCTGGAAAATATTCTTATTAATGTATTACTGAGACAGGTATGGTTTTGCAGTAAAAATTGTTTAAAAGCATTCATAAACCTGGAAACAACTCTTGGAATGTGACTATATGTCGCTCCCTTCTTGTACTTCTTTTTTTTTTTTATGCCAGCAAACACAGATGCCAAATTGTTGCTATCCCTAGTTTTTAATACAGCAAACGTTTTTAATGAGCGTTTATGAGGTTTATGAGTGTTCTACAGACATAACTTTTATTCCTTGTCATACTGAGGTAAGCCTTGTAGCAGATCTTATCATTTAGCTCTCATTTATCCCCAGCTGTATACAAAAACAATAAAAAGGAGACCAGAATGTTCCTGGCCTATGCACAAGAGAAAGTAATCATAACTTATCTTTTGATGAATCTATCAAAAACTATGTTATATGGATCAGGGCCACAAAATGCAGTACTCCAAAACTGGCCAGTCAGTATTAAGTGCTTACTAACAGCCTCAAAAAGCTAATGCAACTTATCCCTAAGAAGACTGTATTTCACCAGGAGCCTTTTCAGGAAAATTTCCATTAAAGGCATGGTTTTACCTAGTGGACCAAATCCTGCTGAGCCTCATCTCCCTTCTCTTAAGCTGTAAGTTTTTTTTGCCATTTTCTTCAATAGAATCTAGGGAACTTTCTTTAATTATATACATGTTTATCCTCCTCAACGCACAAAATATTTCTTCTTAAATCTTACATGCTCAAATCCTTTCACTAATTTAGACACTTTTTATTATAGCTCACTGGTAGACAATGGGTTAGGATACTGAGGAAAGGCTAAGAAGTATCTTGGCACTTATTCACTCTGAGGGAGAAGGGATTAAGTAGTATAGGAAAGGCATTAGAATACACATTTTCAGTGAATGAGATTTTTATGCACAGTAAATGAGATATTTATGCATTGTCTGCATTTTGCCCAGGAACTTAGTTTCAATGTAAGTGCAGTCTCTTATAATAAGGTCAAATACACAATAATAAGGAAGTACTTTGTAAGCTTTGTATTTGTGGATATATTTTGAATAGTCACTTCCACTCATTTGGATTCGCTGAAGTCCTGCTTTACACTTCTGCCACAAAAATGTTATTACATCAACAAGTATTTCTTTATCGGGTTGGAGATTCTGGAAAGAAAAATACAATTATCAGATCTGTAGAAACAGGTATGTATCTTCAATATATTAAAATTCTTTTTTTTCACAGTCAGTAAATAATTATCATCTTTAACTTGCTTATAAGAGATGGCAACATTTTAAAAGCTTAAAGAATATCTTGTTTCAAAAGCAATTCCTGGCACAGCACCCAAGCCAATCTCTTGCCAATAAAACAAAAAAGGCTAGAATAATCTTTTTAAGTATTTCCCTTTCTAGTGTTGAGTAGTTAACAGTCATAGAAATATGGAAAGCAGTGAGAATAAAATAACGTGGGAGAGACAAAGAAATTAACTACATGTGAAAGGTTGTAATAGTCAATACACTCTGGGGAAATTATATGCTACTTCAATTAACTTCAGGAATTTTTTAATTGCTATATGTAAATATTTGCAGAATGAGAACAGAACTAGTAGGTTTTACTTTACATTGATGGGGAAACACTGTATGGATGTACCCATTTTATATGGATACATTTTTTTCATTTTTGCTATTTAATTTTTGCAGTTTGTAAACTCTGTGCCTGACTCCTTTGCTGATAAGAGTATATATATTTATTACAGACTAAGTGATTCAATCAGAAGAAATATCTCTAAATCTGTTATACCTGCTTAGATGTACAAATACAGGAAAACGCTGTTGTTGCCAAAATGATAAGATCATCAGATGGCTCTGCATGCCTTATAGATCCTTCTACATTCAATGTTTATTAAAAGAAAAAAGAGAGAGAGAGAGAGAAAGGAAAGACAGAATGTTACTTTTAGCTAAAAGTCTATGTTTGAAAAAGTATGAGTGAACTTACATATACCAATTTATTCCAGCTCTGTTTTAAAGTGATTTTTTGGCAAATGTAGGAAAACACGACAAAATTCAGTAGGTTACAATCTGTCCATTGTCTCTTTTGACACAGAGTACTGTATGCACCATATTACATAATTTCTAAATAAAAACATCTCTTGCTGCAACAATATTTGAACTGCAAACATCTATAACTGGATAACACTTACTTCTTAATGTTTGTTTCCTTCCAGAACCGTAAGTCACGCCAGCTTCTCTGGTATTATTTTCACCAACTGGAAAAACGTGTTTCACTTTTCTTGGAAACACTAAAGGTTGCATCACTGTAAGAAGTTTGATTTCCATTTCTGCTTTCTTCCATCTTGGATCATCCTGACCCTAATTGACAGAAACAACCAGTAGAGCTGGTCTCAAAAATCTGTGAATTAAGTGTTTCTTATCCTCATAGGGAAAGATTACATAAAGAATGTGTAAACAGCATTAGGATTACCTGAAGAAAATTAATAACTAATTCAATAGAAGAATCAAACACATCCCACTCTTCATAGCTGAAAGCTAATTTTACAAACTTCACAGCCGCATCTCCAGACACAGCATTTTCTCCTGCAATAATGACAATAATATTATATACATATATGTATTCAGAAGTTTAAAGTCTAATTTAAACAATAATTTGGGTATTAAAAATACAAAAGTAAAATTCCTCACTTTTCTGCACAATGAGGATAATCTTGAAGGATTTCTCAATAAGTGAACAAGATGCAAAGGCTTTACCATAATGCTGTAACATGTATATTTGCATAACTACTTTATTATAGTTATACTGATGCATCTGCAAAGTCTCAATACATTCCAAAAATGCTGTACTTTTGTTGATATTAATGTACCTGCTTTGAGGATATAAAGGACCATAAAGGACCTATTTCCATCTGCTGCAGCTTAAATAAGGGTATCACTCCACAAAGGCCTTTCCTAGCAATCTAATGAAAACTACACATAGAAACATGAATAATTTATTGCAAAATGGGTAAGCGCTTCTCACTGCTACATCTGAAATTGTATATATACACATAGGGATCCTGTTTTCTCACTCTGCAAGTTTATCCAAACTAGAAGAGGGCAGGAAGGTGTTTTTCTAACCCTTGGAACTCAAAATAAGTGCCTTAGCTGACACTGCACAGCATTCTACAGGCCCAGGAATATGCTACTGCTATTGTCATATCACTGAGGCACAGGGCCACCTGGTTGAAAGATGCTGGAAGTATTAATTTAGTAACAGATACCTACTAGTTCCTGAAGCAGCACAGTAATTGTTCCAAGGCCCTGAACAAGCTTACAGCAATCCTTTTGCTACAGCCCTTCTCTTCCCTAAGCGCACAATGCAATACCAGTACAAGAATTTGGCTTTTAAATGCTTATTAGGGACATTAATATATCCAGATGAATATGCTATGCTGAGCCTGTATGATTATTACAACATTTCCATATACTTATATGCTATTCTAATGATATATAGTAGGAAATCCTAATGAAATCTATACATAATCCCTTCCAAATGCCTTAGTATTTAGTCAAATGCTTTAGTATATGGTCAAAATCTCTTAGTATTATAGACATTCACAAATGTATTAAACAAAGAGGACAGCATTTTGAAATCCCTTTATGCATGGGACTGCTGTTAACACAAAAATGCATTTGGCTCCCCAAGCCTTTGCACAATTTACTTATCATAGAATACTTTAAAAATTCAAAACTAGTTTACCTTTTAATAACAACTGCAGGAGACTTGATGATGCACTTATCCCAAAATGATCAGTGCAGTGTCTTCCTTGAGTACCAGCATTGCTCACTCCAGCTTTAATACAGACAACTTGTTAGATCATTTTATATTCTATTTAACTTGTTATTTTAATTAGTCAGTAATAATATCAAGAAAATATTATTCTAAAGTAAAGTTTGTTCTGTCCAAAGTGAAAACAGAGAAAGATTGTTCCTTCTCTGTATGTAAGAGATGTTTATATTTTTTCTTTTATTTTTACAGTTGAAGTTTCAAAAACAGGAAACAAATGACCTCTAGCTAGTCAAAGACGTAAGACAGATAAACACACACGCCATGGCACAAAACCTCTCCCACAAAATCCTGAAGCATTTTGTTACTAATTTGAAATATTCCAGGGATATATGTTACAGTGAGCAAATCTGGGTTTTACTTGAAAAGTTTACCTCAGCGTGAAACTTTCATGACAAAAGTGATGTCAACACATATTATAAGGAACATATTGCTAGCAGTAATTGTAATGTCATCATTAGTAGATTTGCATATGCCTTTGAGACCAAAGTCAGGAAAGAGTGACAACTGCCCATTTTTATACCCAGTCTGCTAGAGCGATAGAATCTGGCTAAGCACAAATCCACAGCCCCTACATTCTGCCATCCCAAAGGCACTTTTCAGGTCAGCCTAGCCAGAAAAAAATCCAGGCAGCAAATACTATAAGTTTTTACTGATGTAAGAGGCAACAGTACTTGGTCCAGATTTTTATCTTAATTTTGTGAAGAAAAAAAGAATAGAAAAAAAAAAAATATTGCCTAAGTTCTTCAGTTCTTCATTTTTTTTTTTGCTAGCTTAATGGAGGCTTTTACCTGAAAGGATTTCCATGCCTGCAAAAAAAAGCTCTGAAACCACATCACGAATTTCAATTTCATCAGGTACAGGTGGAGTAGGGCGCAAGACGTGTCTGCTACTATCAGACAATGCTTCCAGGATGGCAAGGAACTGAGCTGCGGTACCATCAAACATTTCCATCAGTAGCCTTTCAGTAGCAGTGCGAGGCCATGATAACTAAGCAAGAAAAACAGGAATGCACATCTCATAATTTCTAAATTCATCTACAGTAAAGCAAGATTTCTTTCAAAATAGTTCTCCTTCAGCAAACAAGTACACTTTTTTTAAAAAAAAAGAACGAATACACTGTAAGATATCCTGCTGTTATGAATTTCATGCTTCAAAGTCATAACGAAGCTTCATGCTAAGTGGGTATGATACTTAAGTACCATAATTTCATAGCAACCATACACACTGCTACACGGCACTTCACTAACAAAGCCGTACAACAGAAAACATGAGTTAAGAAGTATCAAGGCCACGTAGTTTAAAGCCACCCACATCTCTTCTTAAAATGATACAAGCTTAAGCATGAGGAGCTAAGCTCTCCACACTTCACAGAAAAACAGAAAAGATGAGGATTCTCCGCAGTACAAATCTATACCTTTTTTTCTCCCAGTACAAATCAATACCTTTTTTTCTTAAATAAAGCTATAAAACTTGTCATAGTAAATTTTATAAGCAAAAGACCTGTTGGAGGAGTTATGAACAGTTAACGATTTGTTCTTAACTTCAGGCATTCAGTTTACTCAAAAACTAATAAAAGTCACATAGGTTTGCTAAATTCCTAACATCCCAATTGTTCATCAAGACTTTTTATGATCTTGTGACAAATGACTAATAGTCTTTACATGTGCAAACCACATATGAACATTTTCAGGTTTGGAGTATGTCTTGGATGATGGGAAAATTCAAGTAAGAATGGTTTTGATTAAAATGATCGTGCTGTCCACCCAGCAATTTAATATTAACTGAGATTCAAGTCATAACCTCAGTGTCAGCAATCTCAGGTATTTCTGATAAGCTGGCAATCTTCTAAAAAAACCCAAAACACTCAGTACATATTAACACCAAAAACATAATGGCCAATGAGAATGTTATCAATATTAAACAACTATTTAAGACAATACATCATTCTTGCTTTGAATTATTTGACATTTACTGAACCTAACGCTTTTGTATGTAGTCTAACACAAAGTATATTATGAAGAAATCAGATAATTCTGAACAAAAAAAAACAGAATTAATTTACTCATTCAGCTATGATTCTTTGAATCTGTTCTATCACCAGATAAGCTGTGTCAAAGCTAGTGTCACTTTGTAGAATCTTTCTTTTTTCCTTCAAAAAATGCAGAGATTCCAGAACTCGTCATTATATTATGAGGTCCATATGTAGCAGATCTGTAACTATATCATGAGATTCAGAGGATGAGATAAAACTTCAACACAGGAATACTGTAATACAAAATGTTAAACTTACATTTTGGGCTTCTTTTAGGTTAACTCGTAACTTAGGTCGAAAGTAGCTTTTGGGTTTTCTTCTGGATTCATATACTAATCTTTTGAAAATCATTACTGTCATCTGACAAAAAGATAAACAGTAAATAAATAATTGCTACGTGTTCTGTTCTTTTAGATTTTAAGTACTGTAACAGTCTTTGCCTAACTGTAGAGTGATACCTTTACAGTGGCCTCTCTAAAAATCTTTTTGGTTTCTAAATTTCCTGGAGAAGAACTGATATTTTGAAGTTGCTTCAGTTCATCGATTTTCATTAGTCCACGGCGAGCAAATATCTGTTCAAAGTAAAAAAAAATAGTAATAATAATAATAAAAAGGATAATAAGTTGATGTATACAAACTGAAACTATTTTCTGATTCTGTTTGCCAGTGCATGATTTTAGAGTTGTATCATTCTTGAATTCAAAGAACTATAAAGGGTCACAATGAATCCCAAATCCTGAACAAATGCTAAAAAAGAAATGAAAACCTTTGCAAAATTCCTTTGTATATCTGCATATCTTCATGAGGACTGGCCGTTACTTAATGTTAAAAAAATCTAGGGTTAAGATTATGTTAAAAAGTAGTGTTGTATTTAACTTTGAATTGATTATTCATTTACATATGGAAACATACTTCCCCAATGTAGTTACATTTTGGAACACAAACAGAAAATGAAAAAATACATATGTTCTGATTTTAAGCATAAATATTTATTTTCCATTTCATTCCATCTGAAATGTTACCCATGATAAATCGGAATACCTCTCCATTAATGCTGTCTTGACAATCATAATAACACTGAGAAACTGCAGTATATAGAGTGGCTCTCCATGTCAAATAGTGTACAGCTAAAAGTGGAATGGATGATTCCATACAGACACTGGCCCATAGTAAATATTCCAGCACCTGCATTGAAGAAATCCAGTTTCATATTGAATGCATTTTAAACAGATTTTTATAAAGTTCACAGTATAAAATCAAAACAGTCATATTACCATGCAGTTCTATAAAAAAGATTTTGCACCTAGGATGATGTGGCGTCTGTTTAAATTTGAAAAAGTGGAAACTCGAGCAAAGAAAAATCTTTAAATTAAAAGAAAGCCAGATCATTTTGATCAACCAAGGATTCCTAACTAAAATCCTAGCCAGCAGGTGTCAGTACAGCTCCACTTTCCAAGTAGCAAAAGGCAAATGCTTGGGATTGGTTTCAGTTGCACGAAATAAGCATCTGAAACAGATCCGAGTAACCGGCATGAGGATGCCAGATACGGCAGAAGACCTGGGCCATCTGGCACAGCAGCTGGAGGGCAGCCAAGATACTCGGGCACCTCAAAATCAAGCAGCTGTAGGACACATGGCTTCAAACACCTAAGTAGAGGTAACTGAATCACGCTTTTTGCCCGTTTTAAACAGCAGACTGAAACTCAGATAATAGAACACCCAAGCTTCAATTTACAACAACTGCCACTGAGATTCACTGAACATCACTTGGTCAGTTAAAAACACTTCTGCTGTATGCTGGTAAAACATGTTTGTACAGAACACTAATTTACTATATTTATAGCTGTGTTTGACTAGATGTATGCTCTAAGCATACTTTTCAACTTGAAAGTAAAAGGACATATTCTCAACTCATAAAAATAAAGACTCATTAAAGGACTGAGATTTCCTTAGAAGGCTTTTTCTACGTAAGTGGGGATTTCCAAACTCATAAGGTTAAAGATAGAAGGAGTCACATTTTAGCAGTATTTAGTTAGTTTAGGATCAATAATTGGTGCTAACACAACAGAAACAAAAGAATGGGACATTTAACCACTCTTATTAGTGTAGCTTGTTTATGAAAATAACAGTTTGTTATGTTAAAAAAAAATAAAAAATCTAAGATATAAAAGATAGCAGACTCAGGCTTGGGAACTCAGAAAAAGTGCAGCTCTGAGGCTCCACTGCAGCCTTAGACATCTCAAAATCCAACAGGAGATTCTGGGGAAGCTTCATTCTGAAGAAGGGCCAGGATGGCCTGAGAACTATACATTGGCCCTTTTGCATGTTAGACATTTTATTCTCACATGAGAAGCACTACTATTGGCAAAAGAGAATGAAGTAAGTACATCAGTTTATGCCATTAGCCCAAATATACACACATTTCTAATCTTCCATAAATGTTTCCATTTATTTTGCCATACCTTAGCAGAGTGACCTATCATCATCAAATGTCTGCATATCATGTAAATATGAATTGTACCTGTAAGAATAAAATAAAGCAAAATAAACTAAAATAATTTTCCTTGACATTTGTTTCTAACCAACTGAAACATCTTCCTACAATCTGGATAGCTATTCCTAGAGTCTGAAAATACACCTTTAAAACTAAATTTTCTATAATCACTTCTAAAAGAGTCAAGTTTTAGCCACTACATTCTTAGGCTAAATTAACTTCAAAAGTAAGTACACTACACATCAGCGTCATAAACGAATAAAGTGTTAAACACGTACTATATTGAATTTTTGCTTAACTAACTAATGGTATTTTTTCCCAAATACCACTCTCCTCATAGACTTTGCCTTGCTTTTAGTCTGTTATGGTAATGTCCTGGCAGCCAACAATGCTTTGTATTTTGACATTTTGTATCATAAGTGAAATGAAGAAAACTGATTATGAACAAAATCTTCAAAAGCATTCAAGTGACTTGGAGATAAAACCCTGTCAAAAAAACTACTGACTTTCAGCTATGTCACAAGTCTGTCTTTCAAAAATCGGCCTAGAAGTACAAAAAATGTTGCAGTCTGGAAAGAAAAATCTATTCTTCTGTCTGCATGACTGTGTGTAAATGGGCACCTATGGGAGCACACAGGCATCACAGTGTCAACTGTCATAGCTAGCAGGGTATTATTATCCCAATAAGCAAAAATTTTGCAAGCATTAGAAATTTTTTTTTTATCGCTCAAATGCATAGTGAGGCACAGAATCTCCTACTGACAAAAAGATTCACAGAAAAGTGCTCAGAAGCTAGGAAAACACGCAATGGCAGTCCCAACAAAACAAAAGGGTAAGAATGTCAAGACCAGTTGTATCTCCGAGAAAGGAAATATTGGTGTTTTTTCAACACTCATATAAAAATATACCATTTCCTCAACTGATATTACAACGATTGCCCATATAGAATCAGGAATTATCCAAACTTTTGTTTGAGGAAATGAAATTGTCTTTTTAAAGCAAAAAATATGATGTTCCTCTTCTTGAAAAACAAATTCTTGATACACCTTCCTTCATATATCTAGCTCATAGAAGTTCCATTTTTTTCCCCTTAAATATGTCCTAATACAGGCAATTATAAATAGCACACTAAAAGCATACATGGATATATTCAAATTCCAACTGTAGGTCAGAATTTTTAAAGAAATTTTATAACTAATGTTAACATTGGACAATATTAAAGAAAAACAACAAACATTTCATGTTACACACAGTTTGACAAAATTGACAAAAAAACTTATGAGTTTTTTTATTTAACTAGAATTCACTTAAAAATTGGCCTCAGTATGCCCTGTCAGATTTCATTTTATTAGTACACTCAAATCACAGCTATAATGAACAAGCGAATACTTTTAGAGATACCCATCTGAAAAATTAACCCTATGTAGAAATATAAAATAAAAACTTCCTATTTCAAAATACAACCTGTTAAATAAATTCTACTGCAGTTAAAAAAACAGTTAAAAGCCAGAAATTTATTCATGATCCTTTAGCTGACCTTAAATTATACGTACAAAATTTCCCTTCACAGGTTTCATTAGCAAAGAAAATGCAAATAAGAAGCTTGCAATACCATTGTAGATAAGCCAACACAAATTCTCCTGAGGTAGAGCCACTTGCATAGTGAGTCGTAATGAGGACAAGATATTGAAACAAGTCTGCAGGGACTCTTGATTCTGGAGATTTCTGTCGCTGATACAAACCATCTGATAAATGCAAACATTTCTCTCTTGCAAAGCATGGAACTAAAACATATAGAAACATATATAAATGAAAACATATCTGTCTTTAAAGTGCATGCACATACCACTTTTTTACATCTGCAAAGCACAACAAAAGAATGACTATGAAAAGACGAAGAATGCCGAAGAAAACTCAGTGTGATACTGACCTGAGAATTAAAATACAGAGGAAATGCTAAAGCTTTAAGGCTGATTGACTACTAACAAGGGTCAGTTTCCCAAGATGAGAATGCGCCTAGTGCACCATGACTGTTGAAAGGAGTGTAGGGAGAGAGAGCTAAGCAAGACATTGGACTGATATTCAAGTTGTGTAGATTTAATTCTTGGTTTCTTTGTTGATGCCCAGTGTAACTAAAGGCAAGTCTTTTTTTTTTCTGCACTTTATTTCCCCATCTGTATCACAAATTTCTCCCAGAAAATTTTTTTGCACTGATTGCATCTGATTTTGCACTGATGCATCCGCAATCCCTTCTCTTCTACATGCATGTATTACCTAGAGCAATAACAGTCACGTGCCTTATAGTATTGTTGGAACAGAGTTGGAAATGAGGCAAGTATGACAAGGCCCATCAGTATCTGGCAAGCTCTTAGAAGCTTGCTAACTTGATAATGTCTGAAATTATAAATATAAACATATATTTTTTTGCAATTAATTCACTGAAATTCTAAGTTTGAAGCCCGAAAACTCCATTTTTACAGTTTCAATACTGTTACATAAGCAAAGTAAACCATAGAAATCTTGCAAAATAATTACATATGAACTATGTAGGTATAATTTGATTTCTAGAAGAGCTATTAGCATTGTTCTTAAAAATTGTTAAAAAATCATGGCAAAACTTGATTCCGTATCTGGAAACTTAAGGATATGGCAGTGTCTAACATCAAGCAATAGAACAGACATTGTCATATACATTCACATAACATCTGGCAGGATGATTGGATGATTGGTCTATGGAACTTCAAACCCAGTTACAAAGGGCTTTGTAAGATGAAAACAAAACAAATTAACATGGCATTTGAGCATTTTCTAAGAAGCTCAACTATCTTTAAAAAATAAAATAAAAAATATAAACACAATATCATTCATTCCATCTGCTTCTCATAATTTTTAAGTAAACTTTCTTTCACGTCTGTAAACATCTATCTACAATCTAATTCTGACTAGAGGAATATGGATTTGATTAGCTCAGTATACAGGAGATGGCTATGGTTTCCCTGCATCATTTCCGTTCACAGAATACCCTGCATTATTCCAGAGTATCCATCATGCACTGAAAAACAGCTTCTCAGCAAAACACTGCTTAAGATAAAAACGAGCATATTTTTAGAATAGGGGAGCCCTATACCTACTAAAATACTCTCTTCCATGGATAACAAAGGATGAATTGCAGACCCTTATCTTTATGAGCATTTAATGCAAAAAGAAGCTGACATGCCTCTGAGATCACTGAGCTCAGCATGAGCTTAGAGCACTTACAAATCTATCCATTTTTTATTTTCATATTAAGCATATTATCTAGTGATGTAATGCTGCTTGTTACTATGTCGTGAACTTTTTTTTTTAGATTTTTGCACATTTATAGTATAAATTGCCGTGCAATGTTTTAACTCCCTTGAACTTTTCTTAATTTTCAGATCACACGCTATAAAACTCTACAACAACTGTAAGACAGTTAACAACTTTAGCCCATATCTGGATTCTGACAGTGGTTAATAGCAACTACTTCATAGGGAAAATTGCTATAGGCATTTACGGAATAGCTTCATAGCTAGTTCACAGCAAATTGCTGTGACATTAACTTACTAGTGGTTGGTTTATGCCACAGAAGCATAACCGTTTATATCCTCTTTAAAATGTGCTATGTCTATTTGAAAGGATACCAACCTTGGATGTTCAAATCATCCATGGGTATTAAATCTCAATGTAATCTAAACAGACTAGCTATTAAAGATTAGTATCTGTTAATATTTACTTAATATAACAATAGGAAGAACATTTGTGGAAGATAAAACGGGCTGCTTATTTTAAATCTGCAAATGTCTTTGACAAAAAAAATTATTTGAACCTACCGTAAGTGCTGCATTTTTATCTCTGAAACCATTTGGGAAAAAAGTAGATTTAAATTGATTCACATCATCTATGATTTCATCGAGGTTTACAGAAATGAACTGCTGAAGATATCTTCCATAGCACTGCAAAAGTGCCAATTTATACTCCTGAAGAATGAAGAATATGTTATTTTTATAGTTTGCATATTACATTTCTATTTCAATAAAATACTCTTATTATGCTTACGTAAAAGGTATCAGTGTGAAAGAGCAGCTGGAAATAAAACACTAAAGTTACATACAAACATTCAGCAATATAATTTCTAATGCTAACACCTTTCAAAAGGCTAGAGTACTTAAAAAGAAGAGCTGGTGATTTGGGAGTTTCTTTTATTTTAATCATAAAAGAATATGAGAATAATTGTAAAGTACAATTCCAGGTTAATGTAATAAACTTGGAGGGTTCCTGGAGTGTCCTGCAGCTTTGCAACAGCAGCGATAAAGATATCACAGTTCTGAGAAAAGTACTACATAATGCAGTACTTTATAAACTATATCATCACTTTTATCCCCCTTGATTCCCTGGTGTCAAGCCCTTCTTTTATGCAGAAAGGCAGAACAGCTTTAGATATCAGAAAATCAAACACTTTAGAATAAAATGTCATAAAAATGAGTGAAACAAATGACAGCAACTGGAATTCACACATAGCCAAAAACCCCAGGTTAACAGTCTGGAAATTGCCACTGGGTTTTTAAGATCATTAACAAACAGGATGTTGAGCTTTATGTCTCATTCACAATACAGCCCCCAGCAGCACTTTGGTCCTTCCTGACATCATACCAAGACTATGGTTCAGCACTGACTCAGATGTCAAAGTGCCACTTAGTGAATCACATCCACCACTTCCTGCAGCAAAGATTATTTAGAGGTTTCTCTACCAACTTCACTTTTGTGGGAAACTACCCTGCAGGATAATTCACAGTATGGCACTATGTAGATATCCTTAAGGTTTTCTTTTTCCTTCCCTCATAGGAAGAGGGATATATAGATTGTACAGCAGTCATCCCCCTGCAGCTTGTGAGCACTTCTTCTTTTCTTTAACTTGTAGACTATGTTAGTACTTTTCTTGAAATAACTTATTTCCCTCCCAGGTATGCTTCTCACAATCTACCTTTACAGAGAAAGTTGAAAGTGCCCTGTGAGTACTACGTAAAGCTGTGCATATGAAAGAAATGCAACATTTTTCACTAAATTTGTGATGGGTTTAGATGGAAATAACTTTGTAAACGAAGTAGGTAAGAACTCAGTAGATCGGAAACTGATCTGCTGTTTCACACCATGAAAGGGTCACATGATAAACACAGGAAGAATCGTTCTGCCTTATGACTAACAGTCTAATTTCTAAATTGTAGTAAAGCCAAAGTGTAGCATTACTAGAAATTAATGTGATTAATAGCTCAACATTACTGATAGTTGTTACTAGCACAGCACACACATGCACTCCAAATGGTCAGGATAAATTCAGTGAAAAAAAAAAAAAACACAGTAGCAACTAATTTCTATTTGTAAATATGGTGCTTTAGTATTTAATCATAGAAAAAAATCAGAAGTATTTCTCTTTACACACTGTTTTCAGTATAAATTCCAACCACCACAGTGACATGTAGCCTGAATTTTTAATCATCTGAGTCTAATCCACAAGATTCAGATTACTCAAGGAATCCTATCTTCTTTGCAATGTAAAAGGAACAGCCAAATACAGAAACGCTTATTTCTCATGGGCAGGTATGGGCAGTTGGGCACTTGTATCATCTAATACATAGATTCAGGCTGTGATAACTCTAGAATCCCAAATCGTGGATCAGAATCCCATTAAGCTAATTTCTAATATACACTAAAAAATCAATTCCACCATAGTTTAAAATATATGCAGGAGACCAGAGATAACAAGCAGATACACGCACGAAGTAAAAAAATGAGTCAGCACTGATCAGCATGATGACTAATGGGTTGCTAACTAATTTCCAGATATATGACATAATGAATTTAGGTGTGCTCTAAATGATAAATAGCAGATATATAATAGAAAGGAATCTAAAGGGAGAAGACATTAAAAAAAAAAAGGCAGGAGAACAGGAACCCAATGATGCAGAGGGGAATGTGGTGCTTATCTGCTGATGATCCATAGTCAATATTTTATTTTCTACAGACTACATATCCTTAAGTATTATGTACCATAAAGAAGGGTAAACCATATTACCATAAAGGAAAATTTAGCATAAAACACCAGTTTTCAAATAGAATCCAGCAAGACCAAAGAAAAGCTTTTTTTTCTGGAACAAGTTATACTGTGCCTATCGCCAACACAACCTGGTGTTATACCACATTCATCTTTTCAGTGATGCATCAAAGTTTTGCATTCATTACATGGTCACTTGTTTGTTTTTCTCTGTATTTTCTCCAGGGAAAATAAATAAGATGAAAACTAAATTTGGAAACTCAAAGCAATGCACCAGAAAAGGGAATTCCATAATTCCAAATATAGTTCATTTCAAAATTTTACACCATCCAGTAAGATGTTTTTTTTCCTACAACACAGATGACTTTGCTGTTACTGTTGGAAATGACATTACACCAGAGGATCTAAAGAGTTCAATAAGCAGAATCCTTTACTAAGAATTCTAGGTTGTTTTCAGCCATTCTGGGGTCATGTCATTAAGCAACTTAAAAATAAAGACCAAATTAACATTTTGGTTACCTTATGGGAAGCCAACGTGAAGTACAGGCAGGGGTTTGGTATGTTTGGGCATGTTGTGAGACCAACAGTTCTCAAGCAGTGAAAGTTTCATTTAATGTAAAAGGATTATTCCATACCCAAAAGGTATGAAAACCTGAGGAAGACTTCAGTCATAAGAAAATATGAAAGGAATTGCTTAGGCAATGAAAGGGCTATTAAATTCAAGGTCTTCTGTGAGAATTTCTGTGAGGAATCATACACTGCTATACCATAAGGTTATACCTTGAAGTAAAACATCACTGTTAACAAACTATTCTAAATGCTTTCTGCAACCTATTAGTAATTATGAGTTTTGCTTCAAAGTTCAGCTTCAACTTCTTTACTCGGGAGGCAGGCCACTTTTATGAAGGCATTATGGGCAGATGCAATGGGAGGATCTATGACTTAGGTCTGTATCATTTGTCCTGGTGTCCTGAACAATTCACTTCCTAGTCACATATATTAAATAGAATTACAGAATAGCATTTCTCCTTGCTGGGTTACACAAGCAAAGAATTTAATAGTGGAAGCATCATTTCACTGGATGCATTCCTCAAAGATGGCTTCACAATTTCGATAAAGTTCCAGTTATGTCTGCTACTTTTCCAGGTGAAAACGGAGATTCTAATAGCGTCAAATGCTATGAAAATGAAAAAAGGTAAAACTGGATAGGTGCCCTACATCTATCAACTGCTATCAAAGCATTTTCATTACTGAAAATCACAAAGCACCAAGGCTGTGAGTGACAACAGGATTTAAGCTACTTTCCTAATGCACAAGTCAATAAAGTGTAATAAAAAATATTTTTCAATTTAAGAAATACACAACCTCAGTTGTTTGTCTTCTTTTGGGGGTGAGGAGGGAGAAGAAATATGAAGTTTCTTCAGCAAAACACAAATCTAAATATATTTTTCCTAAATATTGTCATAACAACATTTAACCTAAAAGGCTTTACAGGGAAGAACTTCTATCTCGTGAGGGTGACAGAGTCCTGGAACAGGCTGCCCAGAGGAGTCTCCTTCTCTGGAGATCTTCAAACCCGCCTGGATGCCACCCTGTGCCACATGCTCTGGGTGTCCCTGCTGGACCAGAGATTTGGACTGGATGATCTCTGGAGGTCCCTTCCAACCACAACCATTCTGTGATTATATAGGATGCCACAAAGTGTATTTGATTTCAACCAGTGAGGGTATCTTTGAAGCAAGAGACAATCTCATATAAGAACAAAACTAAGAAGAGCTTTATTGAATCAGACCAGTTGTTACTAGAACAGGGTCAAACATCTCCTCAAAAACTCTCAAACTCTCCAACAACCTGCATCTCATGGACTTCTTAAGTTAAGGGCAATACACATATTTTAATGCCCTCAATGGACTTCCATCTTGTCCTTCCATCAAGAGGAAACTTATCAAGTTTCCTCTTGAACTTGCATAAACTTATGGCACGCACAGCATCCTGTGACGGGAAATTCCATGGGTTAAGTGCATATACTGTGAAGAAATAACGTGTTTTTGTTCTGAATTTGCCACCTATTACCTTCATTTGACAATTTCTAGCTCTTAATAGTGGAAGAGGAGGTGAACACAATTGATCCATCTCCAGCCCCTTTCACTCATGATGATGACATAGACCTGTACTATGTTCTCAGGGCTTTCTGTTCCCAAGAGAATACTTAGCCTACCTTCACGATTCATGTTGGCCTTCAAGTTCAAGCCATTCCACCTTTGATCACCCTTGTTACTTAACACTGAATCCTTTCTAGTTGCAACTTACCTTTTTTGAGGAGTGCAGAAGTGCACACAGAACTCAACATGCAAGAATGTTATTGATATACATAGTTGTGCAAAGACATTGTCTTTCCTGTTCTCTGCTCACTTCCTGGAAATTCTTTGCAGTCACTTTTAGTTCACTAAACACAGAGTTCACTTTTCCATGGAAAGAATCACCACTTCTTGATTTATAAAATTTACACTGAAGTAGAGCCTACAGGCACACTCAGATATTGTACTACATTGGGTTAGACGTCAAGGAAATACTTGAAGGAGAGATTTTGGAGGGTTCAATTTTAAAGAGGTAACAGATGCATACAAAATGAACATATGACCAATATATCATAGTATCAAGGCAATTATGATGATAAGAAAGGGACACAAACCACCACCAATATTGGCATTATTTTTTAAAACTTTGCTATTTTCTAAATAATTTTCTGTAGAATGTAATTAAAAATTAAAATAGTATGGAAACCTAATGAAATAGACTGTGATTGAGTCTTTTCTGTTTTAACATAACTTACTTTGATCTGAGCAAGGGAATCACCAACTTTCAGAAGTTTTTCATTGTAATACCAGTCTGGCAGTCGAGGCTTATATTTGATCCAGATATTAAACAAAGTGTTTGCTCTAAAAAAATACAGAAAAAAAAATTCACATCAAACTAGCAGTAGATCTGCAGTTTAACAAGTAAACAGATCAGGAAAACTTCAAATTGTGTAAAAAAAAACTTTCTTCCAAACACTTTTGAAACTCTTAAGTATTCAAAACAAGAACTCATTAAACTTGAATTTAACAAGCAGCAAGGACATTTCTGGGTTTCATTCTGTCAGGAATTGTTTTTATCACACATATTTAAAATAGAATTAATCGTCTTCTATATAAATATTTATTAAAATGTCTCAGTATTAAATCCTTTGAGTTGTACAAGCATGGTTGTAAATGTAGAATCTGCTCCACTTTTCGGCTGAGATATGAGAGGTTCTACCTGAAGAAACAATTAGGTATAAACTCAAAGAATTACAGTTCAGAGCAATTATTGGACAGTAAACTACAAATGCCAAGTGTAGGAAAATGAGATCACAAAATAACAGTGCATGTCAGGTAGCAATAAATTTGGAAACTAGTGGCTATGAAATGAACTATTAGAGCTACACGGTGAATGACAAAAGGAAGAAAGCCAGAAGAAAGTCTCCAACATGAATTGCATCTAGGAATGTTATAATGGATAGAGGTCAGAGAGAACAAGCACATGACATACCTGGTAAAAAGAAAGTATCTTAACAATAGTGAAAGTATCACTAACAATATTCTGTTGACTGTGTCTGTTATTTTAGCCACGTTGTCATCGGGGATGATTTTGCATGACAAACTGCTGTTCTTTGGCTGAACCAACAAGTCTCTTACTGCTCTAAGGAGCAATTTGCCTCTCCTACATAGGAACTTATGGCATCGTGCCAGTATTGCAGTCCCTCCTGACTACGATCTGATGTGTACTTGCCTTCATGCGTAAAACTTCCCTCCCTAGACTTCTTCAAGAAAGCTATATTCAGACCATAAAACAATAACTGATCAAACAGACTGATAACAAGCACAGGGATCTTTCAGAAAAAAAAAAAGCTTTACAGAGTTGTAATGTTCGCAATATTCACTTGGCCAGGCATCTCTTTTTTTTCTCTTCTCATTTATTTTCTTAACACACTACTTCTACAGAAACTTCAGCAAAGAGTTCCTTGTGAAATCACAACAGTAAGCTATTCAGAGATAGCAATTTATAAGGAAGTAAAAAATAAATGAGGAGTGAGAAATTAATGCTCAAAAATAACCTTATAGCTGAATTCTCACATTTAGACATTCTGCTTACAGGTATTAACTATCTGGAACTTTTTGGTTTATTAAGGTAGTGTTAAGCAAACCAAAGTGCAAGACACTCTCTTAAATTGTCTTCTGATATTCAGGAACTCATTTTTGTAATCTCCCAGATGTCTCTTCATTTTAATTACATGACAACTCCTCAGTAAAAAAAAAAAAAAAAAAAGTTACCTTTATATTTCAAGGCTATATGAGATGGTTATATGAGAAATCTGTCAAAATGGTATTTTCACCAGAGAAGCATTAAAATATTTTTCTTTTTTTCTTTTTTTTTTAAGAAATCACAGCCCAGTCTACCAAAGACAATCTTCTAAACAGGAATAAGTCTCTCTCCCAGTTCATCTGTAATCAGTTAATAACAGCAGAAGGCTAAAAGTTTTCTTTAAGACCAGATATATAGAGGTTCCAAAGGAGGAGGAAACAGGTAAGAACATCTCATTTAGTAGAGCCAAAAATACTTTTGATTGCTGCTTCTTCTGATGAAAAAGACTCACGTCTGACTCTGCTTCAGGACAGATATTTTTTATTTCCTGCGTTAGAAGTCCTGAATGATGGCCTTACAATTAACCTCTCAAACTCAGAAGTGAACAGCACTGGAAAAATAAAACTGACATTTTTTATCTTCTAAACTGATTATACTTCCAAAGTAGAAGCTAGTTTTCTATTTCTCTAATAACAAGAACACTCATCAATCTATGCCAGATAAGTAGTTTGACAAAAAGACACAGCAGTAATTCCTCACAGCATTTAGGAAAGCATTTAAAATAGCCATTGCCTTTAGCATTGCTCAGGAATAACTAGAACAAGAGTGAGTCTGCAAGCAATACATGCAACGCATAACACTTTGAAACATCAGTGAAATTTTGCAGTCACAACCCACTAGCTGTGTTTTTGCTAGCTACTGGAATGAATCTGTGCTAACAAGCAGAATTCCACCTTCCTTCTCTGCTGCTGAGAGGAGAATGTTGGAGGTTACAGAGCTCCTGGGAACTTAATACTATCCAATGCCCATGGTGCTTTGGAGCTTTGGCAAGGATCAGTACAATGACTGAACATGAACTGAACATGAACATGAACTACACCAGGTAATTCTTCAGGCAGGAAGCTGTTCTGATGCAAGCTGAGTCTATGCAGATGCAGACAAGGTCAGTATCCCAGAGGGGAAAGTAAAGAAGGGCTTGGGGACTTTCTTCGTAGCAGAAAGGAAAGTATGGACTGAAATACCCTAAGGATACAAGCTGCACATAGATTGAAGGCTAGTGCCCATGTCATCTAACTCACATATGCTGTTTTTGAATGAAATATTGATAACTTTGGAAACTTTTTTTTATGAGAAAGACCTGTAAATTTGGAATAGAATACTGCTCAGACACTAGAAAATCAGTCTCCTATCTTAAAAGTAGCAGTTGAACTTCTGTCTAATAGTGTGCCTAAATGAGAGCTATGTGAGAAACGCACTCTGTAAAAATGCATACAGTGAATCATGTACTGACTTCTAGTTGCTGCATTAAAAAATAGATTGTTAATGCATACCCACAGACACGCATGCATGTGAGCAAACAGATATCCAAAATTATATTTACCATCTGTTCTGCCTGCATCTATGTATATAAAAATACATCTGTGCAGACCTGGACATATGCACAAAAACGAGCTGTGAGCATTTATCCTCACTTAGTCCCAGGATGAGCGCGGTATCTATTAAAGCAACATCAATGCCTACACATTTCCATCCTCACACGCAGCAGCACACAGTGGGGACTGCCAGTTGTTCCAGGAGTTTGAGGGGATTTTCCCACTGCAAAGCTGGGATCATTCTGATTCAGCCAAGGATGGCATTGCCAACTTGCACAATACCTAATGTTTTGGTGGTTTTTTTCCCCCTAAAACACTCGCTTATAGAAAGTGCAGGAAAATAATGAAGTGCTCAGGTTTGGGATTTTAAAAACCATTTTTTAAAAAGTTAAAAAAAAATGTGGATTGACGCATGTTTTGGCATGCCCACATATTGAAGAATCTCCTGGCCAATTTGCCAGGAGATTGGGTGAGTGAAGGCAGGGGGTCTCCTGGTGCAGAGCTCTGCGGCCAGCGGGATGTGGCATGAGGAGATAAGAGGGAGACGAGGAGGAGGAAGAGTAAAAGGAGGAGGAAGAGTAAGAGGTGCGGGCACAGCTCGTCTGGCCTCAAAGGTCCTGGGGGGTCGCGGAGAGTAAGGGGCTAAGGGAAGAGAGCAAAGACAGCGCAAGACGGAGACAGATTTGGGGCAGGAACGCGCGGGGACGGCGAGCCCCCGGGGCCGGGTAGCGCAGAGAGCTGCGCGGAGGACACCCCTACCCGCGGCGGTGCAGGTCGTGCTGCCGCGGCTCGGCCTGCGCCGCGCCCCCGAGGCGCCGCAGGAACCCCAGGACGTCGCGCAGCTCGGCCTCGAAGGTGTCGATCACCGGGTTGCCCGGCGCCACGGCCCCGAAGAAGGCGGCCGGCGGCGGCCGCGGCACGAAGGCGCCGAGCGGCAGCCCCGC
>VWPW01029434.1:1412318-1432703 GCA_013389825.1 Crypturellus undulatus
CGGCCGCCGGGCAACGGCCGCCGGGCAACGGCCGCCGGGCAACGGCCGCCGGGCAACGGCAATGGCCGCCGCTCTGGCGCGTGGGCGCCCCGGAGCGGGACAGACAGGCCGCCCGCGTGGGCTAGGTCCGTGGGCAGCAGCTCTGCGCGGGGCAGCGGTGGAATCTGCCTGCGCCCTCGGAGGAAAACCTGCTGCTTCCCGCGGCCTGCAGGGAGTGCGTTTACTGCGACCCGGAGAGGTGGTGGGAGGAACTTTGTTGGAGCCATGTTGCGCAGCGGTGACAATGCTTTACAAAAACAATATATTTATTTATTTATTCCCAACTGCAGCTGGAGGAAGCTTCAGTCATGTCAAAAAGCACACCCTTTTTGAGTGTCATTTTTTTCTTGGGATGTTGTTTCGAACTTAACAGTATCACTTTTCAGGTCTACTGCAGTATTACAGAGAAAAGGGAAGATGTGTGTCTGTGCCTACTCCCTGTGGAGTTAGAATTAAGCTGTAAAAAGATGGCAGCAGCTGAGGAACAGGGCTACATTTACGGACATTATAGGAAACAGCCAGAGCAACCTATGTGTTTTGGGGTCCTTTATTGGCATTATAGCAAAAGGGATTTTGGAGAGATGTGAAGGAAATGGGTTGAGTTGCCATGTTCATAAACATGATGAACACAAGGGACTGCTTAATTTAAAACATGAAAGTGGAGGCTTATAAATGTTATGAGCGGGCAGTGAGCCCTGGCAGTTAGGGCCAGTTGGAGGCAGGAGGCATTGAAATCATTGAAATCAAGTGGTAAGGGAAGCAAAGAAGTACCTGAAATGTGTATCCAAGTAATTTATGGTTGAGAATAAAGAAAGTATGACTTGAACCACTGGAGAGGTACAGCAGCTGCATGCTGAATGATAACAGAAAATATTTCATTTGTGAGGCTAGAGAAATGATATTGGGATGATACAGAGGCTATGAGAATAAATAAAATTTGAAGTGTCTTTATGACTAATATATCTGATTTACTCATTTATATTGTTACTTTCTGGGAGTTGTGTGGATCTGTTGTCCAAACAGGTTTTGTGTGATTATGGGAACATAGTATCAGGAATCATTAAAGGCTATTCATATGAACAGAGTAACCAAAGATGTTGGTTGTAGGTAGAACCAAATGGCTCGGTAAACCTCTTGGAGGGTTCCTCACATGCTTGTGAAGGAAGCAGACAACCAAGCCTGCAAAGAAAAGACATCGCACAGAGCTGGTGATTTAGGAATCACTGAGTACAGAGACAAATTTTACAAGACACCTGAAATGTAAGAACCTGGTCTGGAGAGCAGTTATTACCCTGTTTAAAGATTCTCTCTGCCTTGCCACAGAAATCAAAGAACTTACTGTGATGGATTCCAGATGACTAATAAACTCTGGCTTCTCATGCCACTTCTCATTCCTTCCTTTCCAAATTCCTAAGAAGAGCTGACTATTTTGCCTCACTAGAGAGTGCTGGATCCAAAAGGGCTGATCTCCAAATTCACAGGGCCGCAAGAGACGCCCTTACAAACTAGCAGGGCCTAGGAGCTTCATGGGATGCTTGACAGACTGTAAAGGAGATTCCTGAGCAATACTTTGCATATTTCTAACATTTGGCTGGCAGATGGTGGACTGAATGCAACATTGGCAATCTGAATTAGTGTTTGCAGCCATAGAAGCAATTTAGGTTGAAGAAAACAGTGAAATAGAGTATAGTCATTTTCTACCTCAGTCTCCATCATGTTGATAATTCAGTGAGTCCAAACATTAAAAAAAAAACCTTACAGTTCCAGAGTTAGAACTTTTAATTGCATAAAGATTGTATATTATTCAAAAGGGCCTCCATCATGTGAAATGTGATGTTTATAGAGAAAAGTTGAGAGTGAAAAGATTGATATATATTAAAGTTAAAATCCTAATAAAATTTCCTCTTCAGGAAGCCTGAAAATTTCATCTTCAGGCTAAGAGGAGTTTTAAAAGAGTGCTCAGCATGTTTATGGGCTAGTATATTCAGAGCTATGGATGGCATTTACTGTATTTGCTTAGCGGGAAGTCCCAGTGGGAATCCACAGAGTACTTTCCCTCTGAGTAACAGTGCAACAGTAAAGGCAGAAGAAGCAGCAGAAGGTATGCACTGATTTTTACAGAGAAATTCACAGTTTCTGGGTTACTCCAGGGGAACCTAGCTAAGGGCCAACAGAAACAAAATATCTGATATGACAGTACAGCATTTGCTATTCACATGGTACAGGGGCAGAAGAATAGCTCTGTCTGATAAGGGTCCTTAAAAGGCCCTTAGGCAGCTGAAAGAGGTGAATAAGTTGCTGAATGATATGGATTTTTTTTTTTAAATGATTAAGTTCATCCATTAGGAGTAGAAAAAGGAGGAACTTGGCTAAGTGCAAAAAAGGCAGCCTATCTGCTGGAAGCAATGTACCTTTCAAATAAGTAGCTCTACAGCAAGCAGAGAGTTGCTTCAAACCTGTGAGTTCATTGCTACCACGGTGTGTGACACTTGTTTGTACCTAGCACTGATGAGGCAGATTTGGAAGTGCAGGATGTTCATGGACACCTATGGCAGATTACAGTCTCATCTGTTCCTTTCCATTCTGCTGCCCTTGCTGTTTTAGAGCTGTTTGCTAGAGCTGTAACAAGTGTCTTTAGACTCATATGCCTTACTTAAATCTACTTTTCAAACAAAGCAAAAGATCCTGTCCTTTACTGAGATGGTGGTATAGTTGTATACTATTCTAGTTCACAAGCTGTTCCTATCTCGAGTAGCATAAAACATCTGTCATCCCAGGGAATGTTCTCTGTACTCCAAACCTTACATTAACAAAGGTGAAGCTTATGAATCTTTTAACAAACAATTGGTGGTCTTTGCAGGTACACTGAAAGCAGGCCTGGAACAGATTTAATGCAAATGAATATTCAGAAAGGTTTTCATTTGCTTTAAATTCAACAAAACTCCCAAGTTTCACTTGAAAGGAGTCCCTGGCTTCCCTCTAATGTGTTGAGTTAGCACATATGAGAGAGAGGGTAAGAATGATCTACACAAGAATGAACTGTGCAACTGTCAGGTTCTTACAAAGTTGCATTCAAGTTTGGGGTGGCAATTCATATACCAGCTACTCACTGCACTTCTGTTGCTTCGCTGCTCACTATGTTTTTGTTGTATCATATGGAAAGTTTCAGTGCAGAACTCCAAAGACAAACTGAAAAATTTCAAGGTTTTAATATAGAACTAATTCTTTTTATGTGAGTGTAAGTGCTCACTGAATACCCCAGAAAGCTTTCTCAGTTTCTGAATATTGCTAGGAAAATGTTCTTAGACACGTGGAGGTATTTCAGTTTATGTCTAGAAAGGGTATTAGAGGGATGAGGTCATTTTGCTCAGTCAATTTTTCAAAGAAAATGGAGGCATCTCTACCATTGGTGCGATTTGTCCCTTCAACTCAGGCTATACTGTTAAACATCAAGTAGGTTAACCTGTGTTTTGAGAGGGTGGAGCAACAGGGTTGTTATACAGAGGTCTGAGTCTGTAAAAGGTTTACACTGAAACAGAACAAATTCTGAGATCTGCTTCATGGATTTAAGTACCTAAACTAGCAGCTGGACACCTGAAAGTCCCTTAGGGACTTTTCAAAAGATGGAAGTATTGCTACAGTAAAATAGTTTGCCTACAATTTCTGATATTATAATTATTTGATTAAGATATGCTTAGGTGCATTCTACTTGAGTAGATATTAAATGATACAGTTTATTTTGGAAAGTTTTCAAAGGCTCTGCAAATATTTTTTCAGGGATATGTGAATTTCGGCTCACTGGACAGACCACAGGGGTTCAGGGAACAGAGGGGTTCTTCTAAAAAAGAAGCTGCATCTAAGGCTAGACTAAAGTGATAGCAAAGAAGTGTTGAGCAAAAGCCTTGTAAATCTCTGACAAGAGTGCAAAGGGAGAAATCTGGGCATTTTAGTCATGTGGATGAAAGCCACATCTTAGAAATGTAAGAATAATGTGAAAAACTTAGTTGTACATATAACAAGCCAGAGCGCGACCTGAGCTAAGGACAACATCCAGTTTATTGCACAGAGACAAGCAAGATGGTTCCATTTGCTGTGACATGTGAGGACAGAGTTGGCAGAGATGGAACAGGGAAATTAGCTCAGTTTTATCTGCATTGAGCTTAAGCTGATCACTAGACATCTAATAGATAAGATCAGAGTTTGGTAAGCAGCAGTGACATGTTTTGCTTAAAATCACCATGCATTTTCTCATTTAATCAAGATTCTCAAAACAAACTTCAGGGAAGTTTGGCCTAACCCAAGAAATAAATTATTTCTGAGGCCTTTCCAAAATTCCCTTGAAGCCAAAATGACAATGCATTTTTGTTCACATTCTCCTTATGTGCATTTGTTGTTGTAATTCTGAGCTGCCACAAATGCTGTAGATTGAAATCATTCCAGAGAAATAACACTATTGTTTGCATATATAACTCCTGAATAGCCAAATGCATTTTTATCATAACACTTTCTCTGTTATGCATTTGGTCAGGCAGTACTCACAGGATCAAAATAGATTCTTCTAGGAATTAACCACTGACAACAAACAAGGGGAGAATTAAAATGACCTCTTGATGACCTCCAATATTTTTTGGTCTATGCATCTCATTTCAGGCCATTTCTTATTCCCTTAATATGCATTCTGAAAGTTTTTGGCATCATTGCTTCTGTTTTTCATTCATATCAGGTTTTCACCCAGTTGCCAGAATATTTCACTCCAAGGTCAAAGTATCTTGATTGAGTTTCATTGAAGCAGCTGACAAAAACTGTTTTGGGCAACAGCCTGACCTTTGACTAGGGGATTTAGCAGCTTGGAAGTAAGCAGTAGAAAATTATGCAACATGGAAGATTAGTTATTTGATGGTTAACATGTCTTTCTTATGCAAGGAGACAGAAATATCTTTCTCTTCAAATACTTATTTGCTGATGTCATATTTCTCAACAATACTTTTATTGGTATGTGTAATCATATTTTCTATTTCTCTTCAAAGCAACTGGTACTGTTGCTGGATTATATTTGATGAGATGGAAACTGTCCAGAAACAGAATTGTATCTTTACAAATATATTTGTATGGAGATTAAGGTAATGTATCATTAAACGGTTAGTAGGACTGTAGGAATCTGCAGTATGCAAAAGCGTGATGACACTAAAGATGGAGGATTAAAACCCCAGGCTAAACACCAGCTGCTAACAGGGATAGGTAGAAATGTAGTAGTTATTTCCTACAGGAATGCTGACATTTTTGCTGGTAAACCACTGATTGCCACTGATAGAGAAGTCTGCATATATGGAGCTAGTAGATCTGTTACAGATAGTGTCATTGGAGAAGCCTTCCTTTAATCATTATTTTTCTTAATGCTTTAAAAGGCAAACCATTTTTTTCCAAAAAAAAAATGGTTCCTTTAAGAAGTGTGTACCTGCATAATACCTATCCTACTATGATAGTTCTCCTAGTGTCCTAGGAGAAGGATGGGTATCCTAGCAATACCCATCTAGCCTTTGTTCACCACATGCACTTTGTCACAAGTGCTTCTCCTGCGACTCTCAGCACCCATATGATTGATCTATAGCATGCAACACCCTCAAAGATAATGCAGAGTGAAAACTGAAGTATCTTCAGGGAAGACTAGAAGGAGAAAACAATAAGGTGGCAAGGTCAGAAGGAAGAGCAAAGGATGAGAAAGGAAAAAGGATTGCAGCATCTGAAATGCCTATGATATTAAAGAGTACAGCCTTAAAAGAACATAATCTACCCTTTAGAGAAAAATAATCATGCCATGGATACTGACAGAAATAGGTCTCCCTCGTATGTTCCCAGAAGTTGCTCAGGAGAATAGGAAAGGATAGTCTGTAGAGAAGAGGAAAAAAAGAAAAAAGAAATCTAAAACATTCCTACCAAAAGAGACACTTCCACCTTTTAATGCATGCTTGTGATTTGGGTGATGTGATACGGCGATGTTAGCTGTGGCTAATGCTAGACCATCTAAAAAGGGGTAGAGGGATCAGTCTCTTCTCCAAAGTAACTATTGATAAGACAAGAGGAAATGGCCTCAATTTGTGCTAGAGGAGGTTCAGGTTCAATATCAGGAAATATTCTACACAGAAAGAGTGATGAAGCATTGGAACAGGCTTCCTAGGGAAATGGTGGAATCGCCTTCCCTGTCAATGTTGAAGAAACGTGTAAATGATGTTCCTAGGGACATGGTTCAGCGGGCATGGTGGTGATAGGTTTAATGATAAGCTTGATAATCTTTAAGGTCTTTCCAATCATAACATTTCTATGATTCTAAAATAACAGCAACCACTGTAAGTATATAGCTGAAGTTTGGGATATATTATAAAAACTGGCTGCCTTAAATTAAAAATACCCTTCCTCAGCAACCTAATTCCAGAACAATGACAACACCTCCTCCATGCTTTCTCTCAAACCTAACCCTAACGCTAAACCTACAAATTTTGCTGACTACCTGCCCACTAAGAGACCAACGTATCTCTATGCAGCATTCACCTTCCATTCATGGCCTCTTTCCAAAAAGTAGAAGACACTAACACCACATTTATTTTATTATTCAACCCCAATGCTAACCCTAAAATGTTTCCCCAACACTTGCCATATGGAAAACACTCTGTCTGGGCCACATGAAAAACTCTTCCCAGGGGCCATCTCTGGGATACCTACACCTTCCCCTGGCAGCCTCCTTCCACAGGCATAACATATCATATAGTGCCTATATGATTTCACTTTCACTCTTCCCTAAAGGTACCTCCAAAACTTTTAGTAAAAAACTACTGTGTGGAATACCCCCATGTGTGGGCCAGAAAAGAAACTCCTCATAGAAGCCATCGTAGGCCTTCTCCTGGCAACCTCATTCCAGAACTATGAAAACATTCCCACCGCACTTAGTCGATCTTTCAACCCTAACCCAGTGCCAGTTTCTTCGCACTTGCCATGTGGAAGACCGCTATGTGTGGACCAGATGAGAAATTCCTCTCAGGAGCCATGCCTGGACAGTATATACCTTACCCTGGCGGCCTCTTTCCAAACATGTAACGATGGTGCCTCTATGCTTTCTCTTTCTCTCAACACTAGCCCTAACCCTAATCCTAAAACATTTACAAAAAAACTACTGGGTGGAATACTCACTTCTGTGAGCTAGACAAGAAACCCCTCCCAGAAATCATCTCTGGGCAGGCTACACCTTACCCTGGAAACCTCATTCCAGAACCATGACACCACCTCCTCTGTGCTTTCTCTTTCTTTCAAACCTAACCATAACTGTAACCCTCACCCAAAATACTGGCGTAGCAGCTCCCTGCAGAAGAATACTGTGTATTAATCACATGAGAAACTCTTCCCAGAAACCATCTCTGGGCACCGTTCACCTTCCTTTCGTTGTCTATTTCCAGGAACCATCTCTGGGCCATATGCACCTTTTCCTGGCATCCTTTTCCAAATGCATCACTATTTTTCCTCTGTGCTTTCTGCTTCTCTCAAAACTAATCATAACTCTACTCCTAGTACTTTTGCTTGCCGCATGCCCCTGCATAAGACCCCTTGTGTCATGCAGATGAGAAACTCTTCTGAGGAACCATCTCTGGATAGCGTTTGCCTTTCCTTGATGGGCTCTTTGCAAAACCCAACTGTGGTCCCTCTACGCTTTCTCTTTCTCTGTGCCCTAACCCTAACTGTAACCCTAACCCAAAATTTTAATGCAAAACCTGCTGCGTAGAAGTACAGAAAGTCTGTGTCAGACTAGAAAGTATACACAGGAAACATGGGTACAGTGTACACCTTCTCTGGTAACTTCTTTCCAAGGGCACACCAATTGTGCCTCTACTCTCCTGCTATCAAGCCTAACCCTAACCCTAAAATATTTCCCTAACACTTGCCATGTGGAAGACTGCTATGTGAAAAACTCTTCCCAGGGACCATCTCTCAGCTTTGCAAACCTTCCCCTTGTGGGCCCTTTCCACACCCCTGACAATGGCGCCTCTAGGTTCGCTGGTTTTCATAGTGAAGGATCGGACACATTATCCACAGAAGTGAAGTAGTTTCCTCAACCCTCTGATCTATTTTTTCTGAACCCACTAATTAGTGCTTTTGGTAGCCATTATATATGCTGGGCACACTGGAGATCAGAGATCATGGGATAATGAATAAAGGAAATATATTAAAAGGAAGCAGTAGAAAAAATGTAAGAAAAAAGGGAAAACATGAAGTTGGAGTATGTCATGGCATATGTTTTAACAGTAGAGCTGGAATTTCAGGTCTTTAAACCTCTTCGACGGGTGGTACTTCATCCCTGGGGCATTGCATCTATTAATATGGAAGACAGTCATTAATATACATAAATATATACAGAGCCATTCTGGTGCTGAAGCCTTGAGAAGTTTGCAAACTGGGATGTGTGGGAAACTTCCTCAAGTAAAGTGTTTTACCCTGTGGGTATGAATGCAAGAGCATTACTCTGGGGTTGGTCCTAAGCAAGGGAGCTAGGGAGAATCAGGCAAGTTGATCACGTCTTCATTAGTGAGCCATAAAAGGTCCCAGTGAGTTTTGAAAATCGTGAAGAGATTAATGTTAATTGGGATGAGATGACTTTCAAGGTCATCCTGTTGTATTCTGGATGGGTTTGTGATGCCTTGTCTACCTCACACTTTTCCTGCAGGCTAGGAAAGTCTGTGCTTTTTATTATTACTGTTTTATAATATGTTTGTTAAACAGCTTTGGTCTGTTGATTTATTTTTGTCATTTTATTTTGTTAATTTTGTGATTTAGTATGAGGGGTTTGAGCATTTTAGTAACTTTTTAGACTGCATCTATTCAGAAGTAATCGGTTTATTACTAGTTTGGCTGAATCTAATTCCCTTTAAACAGAGGGGATGACAGGTTACTGCTGAGTTAAAGAATATCAACAGTGGCCTGAAATTCTCAACACTGAATTGAGTATGTAAGTTTGTTAGATTTGAAGACCAATATTATCATTGGCATCACTAATTATATTTTAATGTATTCACCATTTATGATCTATATGTTTCTATAGCACCTCTGTTACGATCTTTTTCTTTATATCTCTGTCATTCTTTTGACCTTATTAAAAAAAAAATACTGAAAAACGCAAAGCATGAAACACAATTACAGAGAGGAAAAAGAAAATGCAAGGTAATGGCTAGTCCAGCCACCATTACATTAAAAAATTAACATTTCTGATAAAGTTTCCAAAGTCTCTGAGTAATGTAATCCTGTACAACATATGGACATCATTTCAGGTATACAGGTGCATTTAGAATTTACAATAACTGAATATTTTTACACTGACAAATACATGTGTATTCAGTGAAACAGGGCTTCCAGAAATTGCTCAGTAAAATTCTGATTCTCCAGACATACCTCAATGGAGCCTAGGTAGCTCAGGAATACACTGATTTCTCAATCCCCTTCTTCAAATTCACTATGATATAGGTGCCATTTCTTTATTCCCACCTCTACTGAGCTCAACCATTGCCTCAGACACCTTCTTATTACTGGTCGGTCATCTGACATCCATCATTACTGTTCACCATCAGGATGTTCTAGCTCATTTTGGTGCAAAATGCTGAATATCATTGTCCTGAAATCTTGCATTAAATGATCTCTAGAGGTCCCTTCCAACCTCAACCATTCTGGGATTCTGGGATTGTGTGAATGCTTCTGTCACTCCACCCACCTTATGATTTTAAAGCTTAGACCTATTATGAAATAACTATGCATGCATAATTCACCGCATGCAGCAAGTGACTTTCCTTGGTATGTGCAGTATCAAGCTATGCAATCAAGCTATCTCCTGGGGTGCATCTCTTCATAGTGCATGTCAACTGAATATGTTTCAACAGGACAAATTCAATTAAAACAAATACCCACTTCAAGAATACCTTTATTTTGCTTCCCTGTGAAAATATGCATCCAATTATGAGAGAAACAGGAAATACAGCAGGAAATTAATACATGCAGCACTCTTGGATAATAATTATTACATGAGTTTGAAGGACATTTGCACAAAGAAGAATGTATGCACAAAGCCACAGACCACAGTGACCTCCCACACACCACACTTCTTTAGAATTACTGAAATTATAAACAAAGTAAAAGCTCTTCTTTCCCAAACAGTCTCCTCAATGTCAGTAGCTTTCACATTCTGGCTTCTGTCACTGCATCCCACACTCTCCCTGTTGCTAAGTGCTTTAGGCTTTTGCAATATGTTCCAGAGGCTCCCTGTTTCTCTCAGATCTCAAAATGTGCTATCATTTGAGAGCAGCATGTCTAGGTTTATCTGACTTGGTAAGGAACAAAAAATAAAAAAGAAAAAAAAAAACTGTACAAATTGCAGCTTCCTATAGAAAATGAGATTTTTTCCCTGCTAAAAAATGTTTCTGTAATCTCACATGCCTGTTCATAACACTTTGTTAGAACACCCTTGCAGTTCACGGTAGGATCTGTGAGGAATGGGGGCACATTATGGCTCCTGGGAATAGCTGTAACTAAAGCTTTACTGTAAGTGACAATAGCAGCACAGAGCACACACTGCTTGCAGAGGCTTGAATAAGTGCTCTAACTGTGCTATGCAAATAAAGAAATTCATAAATAAATGGAAATCATAGGAAAGGTGAAAAAAGAAGATAATATAACAGTTAAGAATTTATATAATTTCATGATCATATTAATAAATACTGATTGTTAAATGTATGCATCATTACAGTTTAAATATTGTTTGGTTTCTTATACCCTTGTAGCAGGCATGCAGCAGTTTCTCCTTAGAAAAGAATGATATTCTCACAATTATTCATCCACCCAACCATGCAACCTGATTCTCTTTTAGGGTATGAATCCTACTGAGTGCAGTTTTCAGGCCATTGCCTTTATCCGTCCTAATGTGGAACTGGTCAGCTTTCCTTGTATCCTACACACTATCCCTGCAGTGACTGCCTGACGGGTTTGCTGTCTCTTTTTCACTCAGATTATAATGAGCAACACTGCTAGTGATTAAACAGCTGTCTCAAAAGTTAACATATATATTTAAATTGGTTGCACATCCTCCCTGCTTTCAGACACAAGAAACCTTCTAGGCACAGGTTTATTTTGGTTTTGCCACATCCCAAAGCCAGCTGAAGGCATAGGTAAAGTAGGCTGTATTTAAATAGAAAATAATTCATCACATTAGGATTGGATCAGTAGATTGAAACTATTGATACTGAGCCACCTCACATTTCCATTTTAAGTCGTTTGGGAGGTTATTTTGGGATATATCTAGCGTGCTCTTCTGAGCCACACACCTCCGCTACACACATGCTTCAAAGCTTTCTGAAGAGAAAACGTGCTAGGTACCGGCTCGAGCATCTTGCCACGATGCAGCTCACCCGCTGCTTTGGAACCTACCCTCCCCATTCGCAGTATGTGGAGCACATTTGGAGCAGTGCTTCTGTTGTCATTCCCTCCTTAAGGAATTTAGTTTGCATGCACCAAAATTGCTCTGAGAGATGAAACAACACATGGCAAGTGGAAACAATCTTGGGATTTTCCCCAGAATTGTGCTACTGCCATAAAACAAAACACTAGTGTAGACAAAGCCCTTTGACAGCTGCTGCATGCAGTGATCTGGCAGCTCCTTGAGGGCCCAGGAGATGAGATCAGCTATTTTACACTGAATCTCTTCCCTCCCTGTAGACCACTTCTCTGCATCACTCCCGGCCTCCTGCCCTACTATCAACGTCTATAATTTTTCCTTTTTCCACAGGAAAGGTCCCTGATCTCCCACGATACCAGTCATATGGAAGATAAAGGAAGTGAGCTGGGGCTGCTTAAAGATTATGCTTTCTGTAAGGTGAGGGCTGACCTGAGACCTGAGCATGAAGACACCACAGCCACAGAGAACCAAGGGAAGAGTGTTCCTAGGGTGGGATGGGCACACACAGGCTACGAGGAGGGACTGTTAGAAGCCTCTGCCCTCATATCTCTAAAACTCTGCTACTTCTGATGTGCTTCCCTCATCAGCCTCCCCTCCTTCCATCCTCACTTAGATTCCTAAAACATCATTGACAGTTCAGAGCACCCTCACATGCACTTGGAAGGAGGATCCTTTCCAGCATTCCCATTTCTTACTTTGAAATAGTTCTTCTGCTACCACTGCACAGATTATCTGCACAAAAACAGGATTTTTAAAATGATGATTCAACTGATGCTTTCTCTCTGCATCATTCTCACACCCAGGGAAAGAGGTATGGGTTTTTTTTGTTTGTTTGTTTGTTTGTTTGTTTAAAGTCTCCTGGTTTCTCCTGGTTCCTAGGCCTCTTTCTTGCCTCTAGACCTGCCCTTTTGATAAGTGCATGTTGAAACTGGACATATATTGACTCTGTCCTCACTTAAGTCTGCATTTCAAACCAAAGATGTTACTTAATCTTCCTCTTAGTCAAAACCTGGGATAGTATTAAAAAATTGCTTGCCATTTTAGAAGCCCCTGTGGAGGAGTATGATTAAAACACAAAGTACCCTACAATGCTCTGAAAAGACACTGGTTAGGTAAGGCAGACAATACCCCCAACTGGGACCCTGCAACTCTCAGCTAACAGGCAGGGTAAGAATGAGCTGAAAAAGAAACCTGATCACCTTCTAACTGATACAATAAAACAGGGTCACCACCCAAATCTGGGGCTAAGGCCCAGCCCAGGGATGTGAGGAGCACAGAGCCCTCAAGCCCATTCTTCACTTCCTGCTCCTTTTCCCTTGAAGCCCTCGTTAAATTCAATAGNAACACAAAGCACCCTACAATGCTCTGAAAAGACACAGGTTAGGTAAGGCAGACATTACTCCCAACTGGGACCCTGCAACTATCAGCTAACAGACAGGGTAAGAATGAGCTGAAAACCAAATCTGATCGCCTTCTAACTGACACAATAAAAGCAGGGTCACCACCCAAATCTGGGGCTAAGGCCCAGCCCAGGGATGTGAGGAGCACAGAGCCCTTAAGGCCATTCTTCACTTCCTGCTCCTTTTCCCTTGAAGCCCTCGTTAAATTCAATAGATGTTGCCGTGTAGTTGCATGCTTAATAATCTGCTCTGTGTAAATATCAACACAGAACTGAAGAGAGGCTTGAATGTCATCGCACTAATTCCCTTGGATCACTTCAGAGCGAGAAGGAACAGAGAGAACAAAGCCTCAGTCGGCTTGGATGTGATACAGTGGAAAGGAAGTGCCCAGCAGAGCAATTATGGATAGGAATGAGGTGACGCCGCCTGTGAGGTTTTCAAGATTTTTCTGAGACTGGGGAAAAAAAAAAAAAAAAAGAGTGGTGCAGGCTCTGGAACAGTTCTGAATTCAGTTGACAGTGGCCAAAACTCATTAGCTGCTGAGGGCTGTATCTGTGATTTGTATGAAACAAGCGAAAGGTCCTCATCTAGTTCTCTGGCCAGTATCTAATTAAAACAAAGACAAAACCAACCAACCAAACAAAGCAACTACAACGGGCATCAGTTTGACATCTTCACCAATACTCTCTTACAAAGGCCAGGAATTAATGCCTATAGAAGGGATCTGTATCTCACACGGAAAGGACATCCATGTAGGAAGCACTGAGAGATGCTGCCGGGCTGTGCTTGCATTATGGAAAGAGAGCTCTCATACTCACAGGCTTTTTAAGGGTAGCATACACAGATGCACTGTATTCCCTTAACTCTATTCTTGGTATGTTACTAAGATACGACTGTTTCTATGGAAAGATGATTGCCGGGCAAAATAAGCTGTTTTGATCAACTATGAAAAAAGGTAAATTATTTTTTAAAACACAAATATTGCATTAGAATGCTAATCGTATGAAATCATGCTAATATAGAATTCCAAAAACATATTTAACTTCTTACTATTATTATTAATTTCTAGCAATCATTTACCCTAAATTTTGTACTACCTACAAACTGACCTAAATGAATGTCTGTCCTGCAAAAACTAACTGTAGCCACATATACAGTGGCTACAAAAGCTCCAATAGACCGTTTGTTTGTTTTTAAAAGAAAGTATCATTGTACAGCAGCTTACTGTGGATTGTAAGTATCCAGATGACCATGAGCGTGCCATGTTGTGAACTGAACAAAAGAGCTTTGAAGTAGGAATGATAAACACAAAGAGAGAACAAATAAGTGCATTAAATAAAGCTCAGCATTTAATTTTAACATGCTTCTGTGGTAACAGCTAGACTCTACAGCTGACAAGTAATAGATATGTGGGGGTTTGTGGCATTCCCACTACTTTCCTCTTTATAGTTCTAATTATTTTATACTGTGCTGAAACAGACCTTGAAAAATGCTATGCTTGACTTAGAGAACATTTGAGTTGATCAGTCAACAATTTGGCAAAGTAAACAGCAAGAAGCTGCACAAAAAGAGATAAGAGGGGAATTCTCCACTTAAACCTATTGGAATTTACGTGGGTAACCTTTTCTTCTTCATCTTTCATATATTTTCTGTGTCAGACTCAGAAATATTCCATATGTTACAGATTAGTTTAAGCAATTGCTTTTTGTCCCTACAATACGTAATTACCCTGCTCTTTCAGCAGTTGTTTTTTTGAAAGGCTCAATAACAGTAACATGAAAATACAGGATCAAGGTTAAAATTCAACCTTAAATGCACATGCAAAAACATAACTTAAGAGGCGCTTAAGATGAAGCTTTTCTTCACATGAGCAGACAGAAGCTGCCACCTCTATTCCTCTATTCCCATTTTTATGCCACCTTGTTTTTCCTCATTCCCTTACCTGCAGTCTGGGCCAGACCTATGAACACACACAGGGCTGCCCAAAGCAGGAGGATTCAGGGCACAACCACGATCTGACTGAGCTGCCTGCGCTGACTGAAGAAATTACTGAGCACATGGCGTTGTCCTCCCCTCGAGGGATGGGTCCTGGCTGTGCAGAAAGGTGGCAGAAGACAGGAGGCATCTGACCCACCTGCCCCAGTGTCCTTGCCGGTGATTCCAGCTAATCTCCACCCTGTTCAGGGAAGCAGGTCCCTGTCTTGGCTCCCTTGGGCATGGCACCTCCATTAGAAGGGCAGGGTAACCAGCTGGGGCAGCAAGGTGTGGAACAGCAATATCTTAATTCTACCTATCTTCCTTGCATGGCTAATATTGCTAAGATAATACAATAAAAAAACTTTCACCTGAACTGTCAAGAAAAGCCCTACATCTGCTTACCCCAAAATATCCTGCATTTTTGTCCTGTATCTTCTCTCTTTCACTCTTTTCACACCCTTTCTGCTTCCTTTGAATATACTATCTCCCACTGACATCTTAAAAGTTAGCATTATAAATCTGAAACGAGTCCTGCCAGGCAGCTGCCACTGCACAAAAGGCTCCAAAATGCTGCTGATCCAAGTGTGCGCAGGGAACTCCACATTATCTAACAACTTCTCTGCACAGGAACAATACAACCTATATACTGAACTTGCTGTGCAAGCATCAAACAATGTGTGTGCTTACCCAGTAGCCTACATTTCTCTAAGCCCACTTCAGTCTGATTTCCTTTCCTTTGCATTTCCTCTACATTTTATCTCCAACATTCACTTCATACACTGGCTCCATTTTCACATGCCTTCCCTCGTATTCTTTGTACTCTCCATGTCAAGATTTAGCTCCAGTCCCACTCCTTTTATTCCCATATCTCTCCAGACCTTCCTGTCCAGCCTTACAAATATAAATCTCAGAAGGATCAGGTTTCATCTTCACTAGAACAGATGCCATCTTTATTAGAACAAACATCATTTTTATATAATGGGATTATAGGAAGGTAACCAGCTGCTGTGACTGAAGGCAATTTCACTCTAGTCCTAAAATTTTCTGGAGATAACAACCATTAAAATAAGGAAAAAATCAGAAGTTTGACACCTGTAATCTTGACACTGCAAGAGTCTCTATGTATTTCTGTGCTTTATTTTCAAATCCACTAAGTACTTTGAATTGGCAACAGTACAAATGTTCTGAGAGACCTACTGATGGCATTTCTAATCAATTCAGTGAATAATGACTGCAAATTTCTATGAAGCAATTTAGTTGCAAAGGAAGAAAGGAAAAGGAGGCTTGCTCTTCTGCCTGAGATACTCAGCCTGCACGAAAAAAAAAGAAAGAAAAGAATAGAAGAATAGAAGCCTCTTCCCCTACCATTTCAAACTTATGGTTTATAAAGGAGAGAAGTGAATCTCTAAGCAAATACTTGAAAGGAAGAAGCAGCAGATGTGTATACACAGCTGGCCTGCCTCTATTACCTGCAGATCTTCGTTGCTTCACCCAAATTCACCAACCCTAGCCTATGGTTTCATAGCCTACTTTCTACTGCAGACACCTATCATTTTTAGAAAATCTCTACAGAAAATACCTCACCATTTCCCACCTGAGTATGGTAATAGCACAAGGTCAGGTAGGTATGGTATCTATGTTTTTAAAAAACAGGCTGACCTGTTTTAAGAATAGGGTTTCAGAGCAGTAACAGAAAAATACGAGTGTGTAGCCATTTATTTGCTAACTGGGGCAGAAATGTGCAGAACCTCCCTCCTTGTTTTTAACTTCCTTGCCAAAGGCCTGACCTAACACTTTCTGTAGTCAGTGGAAAGGCTTCACAGATTAAGGGAGTTGAACTGTACAGGATGAAAAAAAGACGATTAAAAAACAAGGAATAAAGCTGTGCTCTGCTCCTCCCACTAAAACAGTGCTGCATATCTACAAAATATGCATAACCGCCAGCAACTCCTGTGTGCAAGCTCCAGAACTGTTGGGTATAGATAAAAGCATTAATTCAAATGCTGTAAAGACATAAATGACTGTGTATATGAATGATAAACCACTCTCAATATTTAGTGGTATAATGTGAAGGAAACTAGCAACAGGATGTTGTGAAATTACATGTGGGAACTGTAAGTTTAAGCAACGTAAAGAAACAGGAAGAAGAAAAGTGGACAGTGATATGTTATGCCATATGTATGACATATCATATATGATTAATATATGTTTAAATATATGAATGTTTTAGCATGATAAAGTAATATGAAAAAGAGAATAAAAACATAGGAATAAACAGACTTTTATAGCTGACACTAATGGCCCTATAGGTAACAGTAATTCCTGCAGGAGCTGATCAGTGCCTAAATGCCAGTACAGCTACCCAAATGTATTTAAGGTATTCTCAAGTGTAAACAATATTAACACATCAGTATTTACCGTTTGAAAACTCTTGAAAAACAAAGGTCACAAGAACCAACAGTAACTTTCCGTTTCTCCCTGGAATATGTAGTGCCATCATGTGAATGACCAGTCGTCAGCTAGGGAACATTGCCCCTAGAGAAAGATGCCAAAGATATCTGGTAGAAAGAAAATACTTTTTTTTTTTTTTTCCTAAAGTTTACCCTTCTTTATGATGCCATTTCCAGCTTCCATTCAATCAAAGAGGAAGGGGTTTGGTCTTACCACAGCATTACAGAATCCTTTTAAAAAGATACATGTTTTAGCTTAGAGACCTGTAAGTATTGCTTTGAGCTGAATTCAAGTAACCTGGAAAATATCTTATATGAATACCAGTTTGGTATAAGAATGCAAGAAGCTCTCTTAATTTGATGATTTAAAATGGATTGAGTTTTGCGTAGGTAGAAAATGATCACTACATAGACTAATATATAAATAGCTTCTGCTGGGAGCAGAACAATAGCTCTGTTCCTTCTCTCTCAGAGCACAGATACAATTACTTAGAGGATATTGCATTCTTCGGACATTTTTGGTATCCAGTAGAAAAAGAACAATTGCATTTCAAAACAAAATATTGTATTTGAAAACCATTTCCCCTTTTAATTACCTGCCAAGACTTGCAGCCTTTCCCTTGCAAAGGAGCACATGCCTTGCAGCGAGCACAAAGCTTTCCCACACTGCCGGAGGCTCCCGGGGTCACCCACTCCTGCTGCTCCAACACACAATCCTGAACGTGATTCTTGGCAGGAAAGTAACTGCATTTCACAGCCACTGTTTTCAAGTGCCCGTGCACCTCTCATGCTTGCATCTATCATTAGGTGGCCTTCACTGATTGACCTTCTGCACTTCTGCTGTCAGATCAGCTGAATCCCTCTGTTTAAGCGCTGAGGCCAAGCCAGTGCAGAAATCCCTGTCCCCTGACAAGACCATATTCCTCTGGCTGTATTTATATTCTAATGGCTGATGTGGATTTCATCATTTTGTCCAGTAGCAATAATTCATCCCATGCAGTTTGTGCATGCTCCTTCCTTGGAGAACAGACTTATTGTATTCATCAGCCAATCCATTTTAAAATGAGTTTAAAATATTAATAATCATGGTTAGCTAGATGGAAATATGATTGATTGCTACATATTCCACTAAATGATAAGACAAATCAATAGCTACGGTTGTAAACCCAGTCTCATAGGATAAACTAATCAAAATCAGCTCCTATGTTTCAAGCTTGTTTGTCACGGCATCTTGTTTTTGTAGTTGGTTGCAAAGATGTGAAAATCTTTCTCTGAGCTCACCATATAATGGTAGGATACAAAGGCCAAACAAATATCAGGTGTTGCACTGTTACAGCCTCTTCTCTGTTAACAGCTTGTCATTCTCCTCCCTGCAAGTGGAAAAGCTTAAAATACTCTCGCTGCAGGATTGAGCCATTATTTTGGGGTTGCTCATCCTAACTGCTCATGCTTTTAGTTTCCTAGGTTGTTCGCCACAATTATTTTTCCTGTCGTAACAGATATGTCAATGGCAGGCAAGAATATGTGGAAAATAACATAGAAGTATTACTACCTTACTAATATTTTTGATACTTGAGAACAAAAACACAACTTCCAACCCACCTTCTCCCTTGTGCCTCCTTCATGGAACATAATTTACTTGGATGCTCTGTAATAAATATACTATTAATGTGCAGTCTCAAGAATTTGTTTTACAAATCACATATATAATAACCAACTTGTGCTCACTCATTTACAATGCTATTACTTACTCAAAGTAGCCTTCAGATTGAGTAAGAACTTCTTAGCATTCAAAGATCAGGAGAACTGGTAGATCTAGCACAAACTGGTAGGTCCTGAGCTTAAAGGAGAATGGTGTAAGGGTTATCTTTGCATTGCTAAAAATTTTGAAGCTTGAATGTCCGCTTTCTCTGTGTTATTAAAAATCCCACAAGTTTTGCAACAGTAAGCTTGCTATCCTACGTCTCAAACAAATTCAAAAAAGAGCTCCATAATCATATTTTGTCTCTGTAAACTTCCAATGTGTTTCTGAGTCATATTCAACACTTTTTACCCTAAAAAACACATCAGCATGAGCAAAAACTGCTTATCAGCATGAGCAAAGTGAGTTTGTATGTACGCATGAAGCGGTTTGAGTGCTTGTACTCCTTTTTTTTTAGGCAGAAAGCAAGAGCAAGTTATGTCCGTTTACTGGGAAACGCTCTCTCCCACGTTCTGGATCACTCGTGCACCTTGAAGGAGCAATGGAGCTGCAAACAGGGGAATCTGCAGCAGGCACCGCTGCGGGGAACGCAGCTCTCGCTTGCAGGCCGTGGACGATGACTGACCTGACTGGGCTGCACGTGTAGATCCTCAGCCAGTCGCAGTCGGTTTGGAAAATAGTTTTGGAAATTCCTCCAAACAGGATTCCAGCCTCCACCTGGGCACAGAGCAGCACGGAGCTGCCTGCAGCCCGGCGGAGCTCCAGCCTCCCTCCGTACCCACACGGAGGTTTGGCAAAGCGCAGACTGGAAGGACACACGGGTGCCGCTCGAGGGGGGCGAGCGCGAGTGTTGCTCAAGGGAACGCGATGCTGGACCAGGTGGCCCAGAGCCGTCGGTCACTGCGGCCCACAGAGCACCTTGAAACCTATTTTGAGGGCAGGCCAAGTGTGCTGGACTGTGATAGCAAAATAAGAGAGGGAGGAAACAGGCAACAAGAATCAGTATGTCCTAAAGGCAAAAAAAGAAGAAAAAAAGAAGAAAAAAACAGTCCTAAATGTGTCTAAATGAGTTGGTACCTGAAGTTCAAGCACACATCACTAAAACCACCTAAGATTTGGGTGTCTGGTAATATTTTGTTCTTTGCACACTAGACAAATACAGGCAGCGGGGACCAAACGTCTCAAAGGACTTGTTAGCGCCTGGGCCTGGCCCGGTAGGGCAGAAAGCTTAAGAAGGGGTTTAGGTACGGAGGGGACGGAGGAAAGGCAGCGCGCGCCGCGCTGGAGGGAGGCGCGGGCGAGGCGCTGCGGGCGGCAGGCGGGGGCACGCGCCGGGCG
>VWPW01029434.1:1433358-1562395 GCA_013389825.1 Crypturellus undulatus
GGGGCCGGGGGAGCCCCCGGCGGGGCTCGGCCTGCGGGGCGCGGAGCCAGCACCTCGGCCTGCCGCCTTCGGATTGTTTATTATTTTTATTACCATTATAAATGTTATTACTTATTTTCATTACTATTATTCTACATTTTTTCCTTTCTTTTATTATTTTTATTTTTTCTTCCTTTTCTTTCTTCTTTCTTTTTTTTTTTTTTTGGTGTGATTCTCCGTTGTGCACGTAGCCTTCTTTCCCACCTCCTCCTCCTCCTCCTGCCTTTTTTCGGAGGCGGCTTCTCTGGCGGCAGCTCCTCGCGGCCCCCGCGGGGTGACACAGCGCGGGTCTCCCCCGCGCGCGGGCGCCCCGCGCGTCCGGCGCCGCTGACAGCCGGCGCGAGCGCTCGCTGACCCCGAACTTGTGCGAACTCCTTCCTTGGGTTTATCGGCTCTTCTCCTCCCTCCGCTTCCTCCCCCACGTACGTAATGGCAGGGGTTACGTGGGAGGTAAAACTGCGCTCACGACAAGGCTGGAAATCGGTTGGCGTTGGCCGCTTTCTTTCTGTACTGCGGGGAAATTCGCGGTGCTTCCCGGTGCGAGGCCGAGGCTCGCGGCTGCTCCGGGCCGTGCTGACCCGGCCGCTCTTTGTCTCTCTCTTTCCGCAATGATTTGGGCAGCTCCAGGTCGCTGGAGTTGGTTTGAGCTCCGTGCTGGCCGTGGCAGAGCCGTTGGTGGTGGTGGGCAGCGTCGAGCGTGTTGTGAGGAAGCAGGGCCGAGGTTTGCCGTAGTGCAGACCAAATAACTCAATTTTAAAAACTTCATTTTTTTTTTTCATTCTTTTGTTTTGGTTAATAATCTACCTTTTTCCTTTTTTTTTTTTTTTTTTTCGTAATTTAACTGAAGATGCCTTTCTGTTTATCCGTCCTGCTGTAGGCATTGGGAAGGGAAGCCTGGTTTGACATTCTTCCACCCTCCTCCACCCGCCCCTTTCTTTTTAATTGTATTAATTGAACTGGAAAGTAGTCGACCAAAGGTTAAATACTTGAAAGATTTGGGACTGGGTAAAGCGTTTTAGGCGTGAGGCTTAGCACCAAATTCGTGTTTGTTTCCATATTAGAGTCGTGTGAAAATAAAGCAGGTGATCTGACATTTTATATGCTTAAGATATTAAAGAAGCTGCGGTGGCACTTTATTGTAGATATTCAGCATCCACATTACCCAACTCATGTTATTTATGTACGCACTTCCGTAAGTGATGAGAGAAAAACTTGTTTTGAATAATAAACACAAAAACAACAGATACGAAACCATGTGTTAACATACATTTGAAATACATGGGGAATGACTTCCTTAAAATTACATCTACTTGAAAGAGCAAACTGAATTAATTCCTCCAGCATATGGAGATCTTTACACAATGCTAACCTGGCTTTAAAAGGGCTACTTAAATTTGAAAGATGAAAGCATCTTCTTTTGATGACATTATTTAAATATCACTTTGTCAATATAAAGTCTGGCTTACACAATTTTTAATAAGGATACCTTGATTTTTGCATGTTGTTTGGTGTAGCCTCATATTTACCCAGAATGGCATTCTACACAAATCAACTAGGTGGGGTCTGTCCATATTCATATTGAAGAGTTTGCAAATGAGATTCTGTGTTGTCTGAAGTAAATTATAGTCTGAAAATAGAGGGTCGTTTCTTTAAGCTTGGCTAAGGATGTAGTGCATTAATTTGTCTTTTTAATAGGTAATCACCACTGAAGTGTAGTGAAATACTTAATATATAATTCCAAATGTAATCTGATTGAGAATTACTGAAGAAAGTGGAGCAGGACACTGTATGTTTATTGTTTTGCTCCTCAATCGCTCAGGCTTCAATTTCTTCATAACATTGTAATATAGAAAAACATGACACAGATACTGAGATACTGCTTGTGACGTCTATATTCAGATGTTCTGTATGCCTGTGTTATTGTTAAAATGTGGAGCTCTTGCATTAGAACTATGCAGTATTTCTGAATGGATTATTAATGTTTAAATTCATCTAAATTCTGATTACCTGCTAGGAGAAAAGATATTTGTTTCTCTGGTCTTAAAAAGTGTTCATTCGCTACAGTGTATCTGAGTAGACCCACCTAAAAAGTGCATCTAGTAAAGGCTTCCTTGGAGATTTATTTTAGTGAACATACTGCATTAAAAATCTTATTTTTTTTTTTCTGTTCTTTCTCTAATTCATTGGGGGGAAGCTGTTGTTATTTCACTCACAGATCAGCTTTTATTTACCAGTTAAGACGACGATTCAACTTTTTTTTTTTTTAAGGCATATATTCATTTTGTCTCTTCTGACTATGTAATCTGGTACTTTGGAAATAGCATGTCCAAAAATCAAGCTCAGTAATAATAAAGCTTTTGTAGTGCAGCCTCACTTTCCGAAAGGTACTAAATGTTGTTTGGGATTCTTAAGTTATAAATATCTTAAGTTTTAGCTATGACCTTCTTTTGAACACCTGGATATTTGCTCAGCAAGCTCTGAATATGTATCTGATGCAGCTGGACATCACTGTAATTAGCAACACTTCAGACTTTGCTGTAAAACAGTACTCCACAACTTTAAGCGTGTAAATGCTTTTAAAAGGCCAAATATTTATTCAGGACTTGTGTAGCATTTTTTTTGTTTGTTAGTTTGTTTTTATTATATTTGTAGTGTTTATACCTCACATTTAAATAACAAGTTAAAACACTTTATCACTAGTGACCATTTTTTTTCTTGCAATACCAATAACTGTAGAAAGTCCATAGTGGCTTAGAGTGAGAAGAGAATTTTCCTTCATGCTGATAACTTATAATCTGTGCTCAAAATTATTTTCTTTTGGTGCTCATATCTAAAATGAGTGGCTAGTGGCCAAAATTTTTTTTTTAGTTCTTTATATAAAATAGTCAAACCTCTAGGTATTTTAATAAATGTCTTGCAGTATACGCCTTTCGGGTTCTAGTAACACTTTTACATGTTAACGACAAAAGAGCAGTTACTGTTCCCTCAAAAAATACTAAATTCTCTGAAATGACCATTAGTGGTATAGGATTTTCTTTTTCATGTGTTTTGTGAAGAGTGCATGATATACTTCTCTTAACTGTTTCCATGAAGAGCGAGAGCTAGTACTCATTTGGTGTGTAACAAATATAAATTAATATCTACATACTCTAACCTAACCTGATGGATTGATAATTCTTACAGAGCCTTTGGCTTCCTGGTCTCATCTTAGGGGAAGTAACAATTTAAGAGTTCAATGGAAATGGCTAATTGGAGCATCTATATACAGCAGTTTTCAACCCCAAGCATTTAACCATTGATGTGGAGAGTCACAATGAATAAACAAAACTGGAATTTGGTCTAGCTTGCCAACTTGGAGCACAAGACTATTAAAAAAAGATTTCCACTTTAATGCCGTGATCGAATTGTATGGAAAACAGTAGCTTTAATCAAAGAAGAGACAAGGTAATTTGCATCAAATTAGCTTTAGAAAAAATATTTAATCTCTAGTTTTTGTACAGTGTGATCTCCCATGCATAGTCAGTGAAGTTTCACTGAAAGAGCTGGTGAATATTATTTCTGTAATGAAAATTATGATAGTCTAAAAGAGCACAGAATTACAGACCTAGGCTATGAATATGGACAGTATGAAGAAAGGACATAGTGTCAACAAGATGATTCCTAATACAGTCTTTACCATATTTTTGTATTTCTACTGGGTTGGAAAACATCAGTTGTTATTGAAGAAAGTGTGAAGTCATGCAGGAATAGAGATTTATGTTTAGAATTAGGCCACGTTGCGGGAGGGTATATTTTGTCTCATTACATGGGATTATAGAAACTGCAGAAAGAGTTAATTGGGCCATTTAATCGTTTCCCTGCCTATATAGCAACCCGATTGCATGTTTTCTCGTGCATTTTTTGATCTATTTTAAAGTCTGCAGATGATGAGGCTTTTGCTGCTTCCTTGAGATCATTATACCCTATGTCTCACTCTGTTATAAAATATTGTAGACGCACTTACTGGAAATCATTGTGAGTGTTTTACTGTCATATTTAGGCTTTTGAGGTCTAGTACATATTTTTAAAGGATTAGAGGTTTAGAAATTTCTTCCAGTAGAGAACCTCAGGTTCATAATATAGGATGCTATGTATAAGCACAAATGGCATACAGGAAAAAGAAAAGAAAACATAACATGATCAAAAATGTAACAGAGGATGAAGAATTAACTGTATGTCTTCTGCCTGCTTATACTTCTTGTAATTTAAAAGTGCGCTAAGGTGACGAATACTACTTGTTCTAGGTCTTGACGATGATCTTTTTTCCTTATTTGTCTTCTCTCGAACAACTAGTTGTGCATATGTTGTGATGAACAAGATTATTACTATACTAGGATAAAAAAAAAATCAGTCTTATGTTTATACTTGTAGCCTCTTGCCTGTCTGTGTTTTAGATATCTGGTATAAGTGAATGTTCCTGTGTTCTCTCTTAATTATGTTTCATTTAATCATAATCTGATTGACACAATTGCTCTCCTTTCTCTCGCTGCTGCTGTTTTCTGTGATTGGAAGAGGTGCCTGATGGTCTTTTTTTTTTTTTTTTATTTTTTTTAGCTGCTGTACTCAGCTTTGTTGATGGTAGTCGTGTGCTTTCAGTTTGTGGGGGAATTGGCAGGATCGTGACTTTTTCTTCTGGACTCCATGGATTAGGGAAATTTGCAGGCATGTAGCTGTGTCGTGTGGCTTGTCATAGTTAACTTCCATAACCGAGACAGCCCTGCTTCAGAAATGATTCTTTCCAAATATTTTGGACTTCCTACTCTGCTTTTATTACTGATACAGAGTTATCTGGATGTGTTTGTGTTTGTTCAGGTATGTGCAGTAAATGTTTTCATACAATGCTCACTAAAGGTAACATTCATTGAAGTTTATAGTATAATAGGGTGCTAATTGTAGTCACTAAAGATTTACAGGAAATATAGATGACTGGGAATTATCAAAGAATATTATTTAACAGAAAAGCTATCATCCAGTAATTCAGAGGAAACTGGGTAGCACAGGGGAGTAAAGAAACCTAATTATGAAAATGTGAAAAACTTGAAGTTGAGATATATTAATATCAGTGAAAAGGGCAAGTGTAGACCACGATAAGGAAAACCCACACTGTCGCAGAGTGGCAATAAGGCAGGATGTATTTTAAAAATAAAACTATTCCTAACAAGGCTGTTAGTCCATTAAAACACTAAGGAAAAAGCTAGCATTGGATGGTATTCAGAAAAAGCCAATGTTCACTAAATACCTCTATATTCAAGAGTAAAAGCAGATGATAGTCTTTCTAAGAAACTTTCTAAGAAACCTTTGGAGCTTTGAGCAGCAGCCATTGAAGTTGCATAGTAAAAACTGTTGGAAATTCACAGAGGCACCTTCTGAAGTATTAATGACGCTCTGCTTTTTCAGTGTATCTTAGAGTGCTGAGGAGTTCTGGCACAACTTCAAGTTTTTTTCAGTGTTTTTTAAAAGATAGCAGTACGCAAAACAATGGATATGAATCTCGACTGAGCAAGAATTTAATTTGGGGGGGGGGGTGTTTGTTTGCTGTTCAGCATGGTTTTCTAGAAGATTGATCCTGTCCAATTAACTTTTAACTCTCTTGATAAGATTACTCACTTATGTAAAATAATGTTGGGATTACAGACTTGTGTAAAACTTTTTATTTGGTTATGTGATATTATTGTAGTTTCATAAACGATATAGTGTATCTGTATATTGAAAGGTTTAAAACATGTGTGATAATGTGGCTAGCTATAAATAGTTACTGTTATGTAACTATATATGAAGAAGACCGCTCATTGTCTGAGTATGTTTCTGAAGGGATACTGGGAAATCTGCTCTGTGCATGCTCTTAGACATTTTCATTAATGAAGCAAACAAAAGTGAAAACTGCTGATAGACTTCTGGAATGCACAAGATCAAGAAAACGAGATACCACAGAATGGGTCATTTGTGCAGAATGGATGCTTAGAAAAATGGCCGTTTCCTGAATGTTCACTCCATGTGACATTTTATGTCAGGTTCTAAAAAGGTTGAATATAGTATGTTAGCTTTTAAAGTTGATTTTTTTTTTTCTAATTTTAAAAATGTCAAATATAACTGGTTATTGATTTTGGCTTTTTGCCTTGGAATTTATTTTGTAAAGCTTTGAAATAGTTTCTCACTATATAACTTAGGACAGGTATTAAGTTTTGATCTGCTTTTAGAATATGATTTCAAGGGAACTTTGTTTCAAAGGGATAGCACTCATAATATAAAAGAAGAGGAGAATCAGTTATGAAATAATTACTTCTTACTATGCTTCCGCCTATTTTCTGTACTTCTTAAAGCAAAAATGAATTCCTAAATCTAGGATTCATATACATACTGTGTAGAACAATTAACTTGTGGTTATGTAAGTTTAAGTGGAAAAAAAAAAGCCATATTGTCATCTGTCTTTAATTTTTGTTTGTCTTTAGTTTATTGGAAGAACATAATCTTTTTTTCTTCCTCTGTTTATCAAGATCCAGTTGTCAGAAACAGTAATACAGTATTTAAATATGTTAGGAGAGCCATTTTCTTAAGTACCAGTGAGTCTTTAAAGCTTTATCATAAATATCTTACTGTCCTGGTTAAGTATCTACTTGTAAAAGTATTTCATAGTTGAGTTTATTTAAATGTACCCTGAAAACTAAATATACAACTTAGCTTTTGTGTATGATTGTAGGAGACTGAGCTTGGGCTCATACTGCCTGGGAATGACTCTTTCGCTCCATAAACAATTGAACCTGGCATAAATTTGGCAGTGCTGCCTAAAGCAGCGGTTCGTGTTCCCTTCTGGCTGCTCTGGGCCCTGCGCTCCTGCCTTTGTTTGTATCAACAGGTGACTTTGGGGCACTTCAAGGACCATATTGGGGAACTGCTGGAGGTTACGAGCAGTATTTTTGCTTCAAATTCAATTTGTTTTTTACATGCAAGTAATAGTCATTTTAAGCAGAATCAGTGGCAAAACAAAAGTTTGTAATTATTTATTTTTTAAAATATCCTGAGCAGATGGGAGGGGAAACTTCCTATTGTACAAAGAGGAAAGGAGGTCATCAGCTGCTAAATATATCAGACATATATGCTGCGTTAAAGTCTTATAAAAATGACCTGTAAAATAGAAACATTGAAAATTATTTTCATCGTGATTAAGAAAGGACAATGAGAAGTAGTTGCTTGAAAATATCTTATTAGATGTGTCAATCTTTGAGACTGGAGTTAGGGAAAACTATTTTTTGTGTGAAACTGTTGGTGTTGGGGGAAAGAAGTCTAAGGAAGTTGAAAGTCAAAATCCTTCTTTAAAGTAATACTTGAAAGCCGAGCTGCCTAAGCTGAAATTGAGATATACCAAGAATTTAGAAGAAATCTCCATATATACTCTGAATAGTGTTTAAAATTATCGCTGCTGTGTTCATATTTTCAAGGCACCTAATAGGGAACTTGTGCCAGGTCCATATCCCTTTTGAATAAATTATCACCTCAGGAGAGACACGAAGAAATCTTTGGGGTCACTCCAACTACAGTTTGGATCTAAATCACTGAACTTTATACTGCAAAGTCCTCAAAGTAGTTTTGTTTTTAACCAGCATGTTATTCAAATGTCATAATTTCAGAGGTAAAACCAAAAGTTTAAGATTCTCCATTGTATTTCATGACCTTTGTCAACCTAATTCAGGAGGTTGTAGCAACAAAGCCAAATTTTAAAGCTTATGCTCTTTACCTTCAGGATTAAACATGATAAACAGCTTATGGTGTTCCCATTTGCACGAGTCACTGTATTTTTAAACCTGCTGCTTGTTATACTAGGTTGTTTATCAGGGAATGCAGTTAACCTAAATGTTTAACTGGAGCTTGTTTCTGATTCATCTGGATATAATTCTTAAAAGCAAAGTATTTCATCTATAAGACAAAAAAGACGTATTAAAATGTACTTAGGTAGAAAAAGACTCTTTGTATAAGCATACTTTTTTTTTTCTTCTCTTTTTTGAACAGTGCAGGAAAGATAGCATAATTATAAATACTAATTAATTTGCTTTGCGGGTATATGCTTTTCCTCTTGAATAATGCAATTTTACTATTTTAGAAAGAATACCAAGTAAGTTATGTGTTCTCAAAATAAGGAATTGATGTGCTTTGAGAGTAGCTTACTCCTATTTTTAAATGTGTGGTTTTTTATTGTGTTTGTTTTTAGTGTGTGGATAAAATATAAAGTGTTTTTATCCAAGTGTTTTTAACTAAGTGTTCCAACTTCCTTTAAAAGTAGGTATTTTTTCAGCATTCTTACATGGTAGGAATTTTTTTTTTTCTTCTGATATTTGTGAACATTTCTGTTAATGGAAGATGTAGACTTTTAAAACAGGATTTAAGTTGCAGTGTTTGTCATTGCTACAAGTTATTCTGGGGAATGAATGGATAGCTAGTGATGATTTGCACCTGTGCGGTGTCTCAGCAAAACACCTATAATACTCTTTAATCGCTTCTAGGAGTGTGTAGATTAAGTTCAGAGATTATTTAGGTTAATAGTTTACATTCATCCAGGATGGGAATTGTGCAAGATTCCAAGCACTTTGTTTTCTGTGCTTGTCTCCACAGTCAGCAGAGAGGCTCCTTTCAGGGGACAGTCCCATCCAGGGTGCGAATGTAGGACAGGACTCGTCTCTGTTCCACGTGCCATGGAGCAAGGCCATCACAGGTGTACGACCACATTGCAGGCTGAGGCTTGCCTCGGAATAGCTTTTCGCAGCCGTCACTAAACTGAATAGGATTCCAGTATCTGGAAAGTCCTGAGTGAAGAGGAGGGAAGGTTGCACACTTGATAGTGAAGAAAGGAGGGGAGGCTTGAAGATGAAGGCCTACGTTTTCTTGTTGGTGGTAGCACGCTCTTAACTAATCTTAACCTTGGTAAAGATGTGTGTAGCTTAAGATGAATGATGTGAATCTCCCCTCGGTATTTTTGTAATTGTTGCTTACATATAAGGACCCAAAACATGCTGATTATTCTGCAGTGCTGCTTGCAAATGCTGAGCATAAATTACAATACCAGTAGTACTAGGCTCTATTTTAATATTGAAATAGCTACTTGAATGGTCTGCTTTTATTTTATGTCTTATGACAGTCTCAGAAACTAGAGTTGCAAGAACAGATGCAAATGATACTTTTTTGTGTTATGTGTACTTGGTGCTTAGAATGTGTATGCTTCATGATAAAAGAAGCCAAGTGAACATTGGAGGGTGCACTTAACCTTCAGATGCTATTCATTATTGACTTTGAGCAACATTACAATGCATAGAGTTAATTGTAAATTTACATCTTTACATTACTGGATTGTCTTATCTACTCTTGGTAACTGAAATTGTCTTCCCAGAGATGCTTTTCTTTCTTCTGCTTGGAAGATAAGAAAATCTGTACTTCTGGCATATTAATTTGGTGGTTTTTATGCTGTTTCAGGTAGTCTGTTGAATATGTTCTAGGGTATGGCTGCAGCAAGTAGTGTGCTGTAATGCTGGTCTGTTGTCAGCAAGAATGGTTTATGACTAGCCAAAGAAGTACTTAGGGACTGATCTCATTTTTTTGTCCCCAGCTTGAGGACCTGTGAAAATGCTGATCTTCAGTGCATGAATGCTAAAAGAATTTTTTTGAAAATCAAGCTTTTTTTGCTGTGTCAGCTGTAGATAGGTGTCAGCAGAAGTAAGGCCTCTGGTAAGTCTAAAATTTTAGCAAAGTCTGTGTTGCTAGAGACATTCTTAGACGTTTTCTGAGAAATAACTGGAGAAGAAGGTGCTCTATTTATGGAATACTGGTAAGTCAACTTTATACTACCGGGATAGAATAGCTTTTCCCTTTTCTGTGGTTAGGTGGTATCTTGCTGTAAATCTTTTTATACCAATGTAAGTGGATCTACCCTGGCCTATTTAAGCCACGTTGCTGCCTTACATCTCAGTCAAAGTAATTGCACTGGTGCCATTTCCTGTTGTACATCAGACAAAAATAAGACATATTTAGCCTCAGTGCTGTGAGACAGCTCTGAAACACAGACTTGGAAAGCATTCCTGTTGACTGTGTGCTATAAGAAATACACCCTCTTCTCTGTGTTGAGTAGACAGACATGAAGAAGTCTGTCATTTAAGGAGGGAGGGGGGGAAAAAGGACTCTGATAATACCCAGGAAACAAAATTGTTGACGGAGAAAATTCCTTTTCTGTATAGTCATTTTTATGAGAAGAGCCACACCCCAAAGGTAATATATTTTGCTGTGAGTAGAGCCTAGTGACATAATAGAATATTTTTTCCATGTGTTTAGAGGTTTTAAAGGGATAAAGAAAATTATATGGTTTAATATCCTTTCAGTTATTTATGGTAGTTGCCATATTATTTGTGGTGTTACTTTTTATTTCTAAGTGACTTGTTTATATCTTTATTTAAGAGGCTTCAAAAAATAAATCGGTGTTCTGTTTTGTTCGGAATCGTACAACATTTCTGATAGTCCTTTTTCTTTTTTTTTAACTGCTGACAAATCTCCCTTCTCAGCTGGCATTTTTTTTTTTCTTTTCTCTCCCTAAATGATAATAATATTCCAGTTGGATTTATTTATTACAGCCCTTCATGATAAAGTAGAGTGAGCTTTTTGGTTGGGCAGACTGAATAAGAGAGACTTACTCTGTATTAAGGCAGAGAGGAAAGCTTTTTATTCCCCCCTCCCGCTCCAGTGGTCAACTTTTAGTTTTTCCTGCTGCTCAAAATCGATGTTGATGAGTATCTCTGCTGTGTTTCCAAGCCAGACGTTTTGGGTTGGCGGCAGTCTGCTGGGGTGCTGCTGGAGCAGGTTTCCCAAGTGAGGCAATGAGTGCCCAGCGCGTGTGGGCCGCTCCTGCCTTGTCAGGTACCTCCTTTCCATCTGCCTCCTTTCCTTCATTTATTTGATGCTTTATGCTAGAGGAGCGGGAGGTGTGGACTGACATCTTAGGGCATCCCTTTCTGTCCCATCAACAGTATTTGGATCCCAAAAGGTTAAGACGTTTTTATTTGCTTGCTCCAATGCAGAGTACGTATATACACTTTTGAGTATCTGTACTGTAAGATTTCTCTACTTGCAGTATTTTTCATAGTCCATGCTGATAATTATTCTAAAAATTACTTTAACATTTCTGAGTTCAGTAGGCCAGAGGGGTGTGTTCACTTTCTAAAATTCCAGTCATGAAACACTGCAGGTTGAATGAGATGACACTTGAGAAAAGCTAGGTGTGGTTACTGGCTGGCGCTCTTCATTCTTCTCAAACGTGTGCCCACAAGAGCCAAAGTTGAATAGAAAGGAGACTGAGCTGAAGCTAAGGGCTGTTTCGGATGTCCCAGCATCTGTGTCCTGGTGCTCCTGGTTTATTCTTGCACATGATTCTGACATCTTTTTTCTTTACTCAGCACTTTGCTAGAGCACTGCTTTGGCTTTGCCCTTGTACCCCTCAGTGGATTGCTATTTTCAGAATGATGCTTATGAAATGTTTATGAAAATGTGTCTGAATTAAGTGGCAGGTGTGGCTGCATTTTAGTTATTGAGCTGAGCAGTGATTCGTTCATTTCCCCATCTCATTTTTTTTTGAACATACCTTGAAGCACATGAATATTAAAAAAAGGGAATTCCATTGATCAGGTTTAAACTTCCTAAAGGNTTTACTCAGTCTTTACTTCTTTACTCAGTGCTTTGCACTGCTTTGGCTTTGCCCTTGTACCCCTCAGTGGATTGCTATTTTCAGAATGATGCTTATGAAATGTTTATGAAAATGTGTCTGAATTAAGTGGCAGGTGTGGCTGCATTTTAGTTATTGAGCTGAGCAGTGATTCGTTCATTTCCCCATCTCATTTTTTTTTGAACATACCTTGAAGCACATGAATATTAAAAACAGGGAATTCCATTGATCAGGTTTAAACTTCCTAAAGGCAAAAAACAGCCTTTGCCCTCAATTCTGGGTATAGTGGGGCTACTCTTTTGTCCATCAGTATTTCAGAAGAGAGGTATTTTTTTGAATATGTGAGTAGGGGACATCACAGGATGCATCCTACATTGCTACGTTTGATTCTTTTTATATGTTTTTATATGTTTAAACCACTGCTGCTTATCTGTGCTTTCGGCTTTTTAATTTGTTTGCTGCTAGACATTATTACTAGTATTTAGTTTTGATTTTAAGATTGCTCTAAGGGATCTTTAAAACAGAGTCTTTAATCAACATCAGCCGGACACGTCAGTGGGAAGAACTGACATTTTTGATGTCACTTTATGCATCCCAGATCACTGAATGAGTAAATGGCAAAGCTAGTCATAGGATCACTCAGCCCAGGATTTCCTTTCTATTTCGTATCTTGGAAATCCTTACTATATATGTGGTACAGAAATTTTCTGTTTCTTCTGCTTCCATAATTTCCTAACACGGTAAAGTTACTTCTGAAAATGTTGGAAAATGACCTTATAAAATGTCAGTCAGAAGTCAGTATCATTTCTGAGACTCTTCTTAGACACAGTTTCTCAATTATATTGAACTCTTTTTTTCATAATTTGAAATTTTGTTTTCAGGGTTGTGCAATCTAACTTGAGCTGAGTCTGAAGTAGTAATAGAAAATACAATCTAAATGTTAATTAAATTCATAGTAAAGAGTAAGGCAACTGATGAGTGGAAGAATATTTTGATTGTATAGAAAACAAATTTGGAATTATACTAGACAATAGAAGGCCTTCTTTTTTGTAGGCCTTTATATTGTTGTTCAGAAGATCTGTAAGTAGCTGTAATAAATGTGATCTATTTTTAGTTTTAGTTTGCCTCTTGGACCGTTAACTCCTACATACAGTGCCTGGAACCTGTTTTATTTCAAAGAGGCGTGGAAAGTTTCAGATACTTATTTCTTTAGTAGAACTTTCAGGTATATGAAGGGAAGGGGATTATAATTGCAGTTTTATGGCTGGGCAAAATCTTCACGTAGCAAGTGAGGTGTAGCCATGCTATTTCCTCTCGCAAGCAGGAGTATGTGCTGTAAAGCTGTTGCTGCAGTTATTTTCATTGCACTTCATGATTAGTTAATGTGCATTGGGCGTGTTATGAATGCATGTCTGGTGTATCAGAGTATGATTTATACTGTGTAAATCATAAATACTTTATACAGTATTTTTACTGTTCATTACACAGAATCTTCTAGCAGCACTTGAGAGGGTAAATGAATTCTCTTAAGACCTAAGTGCTGTCATCAGCAATATCTGCCTCTTAACATTCTCGCCTCCATGGGCTGTGCTTGGACCATGTTTTGAAATGATAATCTACTCTGGGGAAAAAAAAGAATATTCAAGTCTTTATTGAGCTAAAATAGCAGTTTATCATAAATAATAGAGTAAATGAATGTAAAATCCTGTTTATTTCTGATCACTAAACCATCTGAATTTTAGGCGTGTCGTTTCAAATAGCATTATTAATAATTCATTAGGGTTAAAATTGAATGTTGCTTTTTGATTTCTTTGTACTTATTCTGAACTAATGTTTAATTGATTTGGAGAGGGAGAAGGGAACCTTCTCTGTGTCAGGTGGCATGCTAAAATTTCTGATATGTTTGGTAAAATGCAATGCACTATTGAGAGGATGCACTGTTAAGGGCAATGAACTTTTGGTATTTGGGCTCACTTATTGAAATAACAGTACTTTCAAGGTGTGTATACATTTAGGTCTGGTTTTCCTGTCTAGGCTCTACTTAATCGGGTCGTTTGGCCTACCCGAGTGCCACACTTTTACTCTCTAAAGCCTTAATGATGGTCCCGAGATAATAATTTTGTGCCTGTAGGGAAGGAGTTGGTTTATGATGCAAGGTACCAGGCAGCAGCACGTGCCACTCGCCCGCAGGCACACACAACTTGTGTTGTCTCTCGGAGCGGGGAAAAAGCTTTGAGAGGGTTATTTCTGTGACTGCACATTTACTGTCACCTCTGAAAACAGTGCTCGTGTGTGTGTAACTGCTAGGCTGCCCTTTATTTGAGCCTATTTAAAACAATAATCTAAAATTAAAAAGGAAGACAATTTTTACATTTGTCATAAAGCTTCAGAGTACAGTTCAGGTCATTTCGTGACAGGGAAATGACTGTTTTTTTCTCGTGGGCCGCTGCTGAGTTAGGGCCTGGCTGCCCTATTGCTAAATGCTGGAGACTGATAGAAGGGAAAAAGAGAAAAAGAGAAGGGAAAAAAAGTAATAATGTTAATATATTTAATATGAACATTGAGCATCCTCTATGCAACAAATATTTGTTTCTGTTATGTATTTAGGATGCTGGCTAACATTTGTGTAAACCACTATAAACTCCGACACAATCCTAGGCCTCCTGCAGTGTTTTTTATAGACAAGTCAAGCTGATACTATGCTCCATGAGCAGAATAAAAGAAATTGTTACCATAGATTACCAGTATGGATAGTATACTTTTGTAGTATATTTCCTTAATTACATCTACATGTCCTTATAAAAGCTAGTAGATTTCAAGGTGCTTCTGACAGTTATTTTCAATTTACAAATCTGTGAAGTGAAGCACAGGAAAAGCTTGGCCTCAGTGCATTAAAGAGGGTTCTTGAATTAAAGATTTTTGCCCAGCATTAATCGTACTCTTCTGTTCTGCAGGTCAATGAGAAAACTTGTCTGTAAGCCAGCCCTTGTGGTGTTGGCAAATGTCTTTATATCAGATCTGAATAAATTTTTGTTTTCAGTCCCAGGCTGTTCTTATGCTGAAAACCCTTGGATAGGCTTTGTTCCTCCCCTTCCTCTTCTAGCAATAAGTAATACATGTACAAAATAGCTTTTAGTGATGTGGAATGAAAGAACGTGTTTCCCTGTGCATGACATTGAAAATAAAGGGAGACTTGAAAAGTAAACTAGAAATAGCCGTGTGATCCCGCTGACTCCATTTCCTGATGGCCTGTCCCTGCGTGGTGTTTTCCTCCTGCAGTGGTCATGCGACTGGAATAGAAAGATGGCATTTTCCATGGCCTGGTGTTCCAGGGCAGCTTTCCTTCTCCATCAGCTTTGCCTAAGGAGGCTTCCCGTCGTGGGGCTGCAAAGAGGATTGCTAATGTGTCGTACTTTTCTCCTTGAGTTACAGCTTTATTTAATGCCATTAGTCGGAGTTCATGAAAGACAAAATGCTCTTTTTAAGCGACTAGTCATCTCTTCCTCTTACCTATGATATTTTCTGCCAAGCTTTCTGCTGCATGTGTGCATTGATGAGAAGTTCCTCAAACTTGCGTATTCTAAAAAGATGCACATTTTCAGTTAGATCTGAAAGATTTTATGCAAAAACACATCTATTATGTACATAAAGGTAATGGTTAGGTCTCTTTCACTTGATGACTGAATTAGGTAGTTCACGTAGAGGTAACCTTGCTGAAAGAAATTACCCTGGAAATGCATTCAGTTATCAGATGGAATACATGCATTACCAGCCAAATTAACAAGTTTCTTTGAATTCATTTGGCTCTCTTAAGGAAATGTGTTCAATAAAAGCTTTTGGTGATAGTTTACAAAAAGTGAACTGCAGCAGAAACAAAGTTCCAGAAATAGTTTGTTGAGCAGTAGGTAGAATAAGACTGTTTATTTTGGTATTAGCAGAGGGGCTTTGATCTGTGCTCTCGCTTTTACTTCCTTCTGGAGATTAAATGTCCTGGTATGAGGGGCTCAGCACAGTCCTGGCCTTTGCATGGCCTTTTGCCACACCTGCATACAGAAAGATTAACTAGATTTTTTTTATTATTATTATTTTCAAATATAAAAGCTAGGAATCTCTGAGTCTTTTCCTCTTTTAATGTTCTGTTTGCTAAGGGTACTTGATTTGGCCTCTCCTTAGACCGACTGCACTGTGATGCCACAAGCATCTGCCTTTGTCTTTAGATTCCACTTTGTTTTTTTTTCCCCTAAAAACGTTTATTTTGACCTGCTGTATTTCGATTCTTTATAGCACCCTGCTGGGATATACACGTGCAATTTAAAGTACTAATTTTATTTTGAAAATTTGAATCAATTAAATGTTGCTTCTGCTTGGCTTTCTTACCATGTTTTGAATGCTCATGTTTGAAAATTAAAACAAGAGCGAACTTAGCCAGGAAAGAAAGAAAGAAGTGGATTATGTAACTTTGTTCTGATAGATTTTTGCAGTTCTCAGAGTTTAGATGGCAAAAAACTTATTCAGTTTTGGTCCTAGCACTTTTTTATTTATAAATTAGTCTTTAATTTAAGGATTTGGTAATAATCACCATTTGAAAAGCTAATCCATGCTAATTTTATTAGCCCTATAGATAGCAGGTATTTTAATAGCTTTATAGATTTTTTTTTTCTATTGTAGATTTTCATTATAGCTCCCAAGAATTGGGAGATCAATATGAGAAGTAGAACAGCTCATGTAGATCAGTCATGCTCTGCCTCGGGGCATCCTGAACTGAGGATGTGTGACTGCCTTTCCACATGTGAGTTTTGCACTTTGTTCCTCTCATGTCTAACTGGGGACATGTGCTCAGTTCCATACTCTTATTCAGATCTTTCCAAATTAAAAAAATATTTTTTTATGAGTTATCAGGCAGCTATCTCTTTAGTTACTTCAGCCAAAATTTAGATGTGCAAAGCTGTTGATTTCTTCCCATCAGAGCCCTGTGAAAGGGGCAAGGTGCTTTAGAGCTTGCCTTGTCAGGTGCAGTGTAGATGTCTTGGCCCATGTTAGTTCAGCTGAAGGTCCAGTGTGTGGAGAGGCTCATGAGCTGTGTGGTTTCATGTTCAGTCAATATTGGTGACTGGTCATTAGCACTTCCTAAGCTTGTTCCAGCTACAGGCTAATTCCCGGGAAGGTGCTTGATCTATTGGACGCAGAGCTGCTGCGGCTCGTGAAAAGCACATGGGAAGTTTTTGTTAAGGACCTGTTTAGTGATTGTGGAAACATACAGTAGGAAAACAGGTATTAGGGAAGGAGGTTGTTCCATGCCTGGCTCATTTAAGATTTGCATTGGTATTGTTGGAATACTTACGCTTTCTTGCTGTTAAAATGTCACTGTTCGGATCTTTCCCAGTGTTTTTGTTCAACTGATAGGAAACGTAAGGGAAAGGATTAATTGGTAGGAGTCTGGGAAACATGTTCTGAATCCATGTATGAGCATTTGCACAGTCTTGTCCGGATTACTAGGGTGTGAGGTATGTGACTGCAGGAGCATTTTTCTGGGAATGCAGTTGAAGCCCTTGGGGGTCCAAATGTGTTTCCCTCCTCTCTGCCACCAGAGGTTTTTCTCCTGTGACAGTCTCTCTTAAATTGCTGCATAATAATGAAGATCTTGTCTTCCTAGTTCATCAGTAATTGCTGCCTCCTACCATCCTTTCTGTCAGTAGGGGGTAGGACTTCCTCCTACACCCAAGAAGAATACATGAAAATTAGATAGTGATAGAAACTAAAATTAAAATGATCTTGAGGAGAAATAGGCTAGATTCATCTCTACTTCAGTAAGTATTTTCTTTCCTTAGATTTTAAGTGACAAAATAATTCTTTCTTCACAATGGTATCTTTAAGGAGCTAGATAACACAGATACTGTTGGGCAGAGAATATTTCCCTATATATCATTCTGTGCAGTTGGACTAGCTGACATTCATTTGCCTGCTCTAGCTGGACGGGGATATGCAGTTCAGGAACAGTTGCATGGGATACTCTAGTTTCCCCACAGCAAAAAGCGAAGGTGCTTCTAAAATTTGATAAAAACATAAACGTTAAATGCTAGCAAAAACCTTTGGACTCTGACAGAGGTGTATTCTTGGCATAGTACAGTACAACACTTCAGACAAAAACATGAGAGGATGTTTCCGAAGGAAATATTTTGCTGCAACTTGAATGTGGTGACTTGCTTGTCTCTTTCATTATCTCACAATCTATCTGCACTGCAGTCAGAGCAGTGAAGTACTTTGTTTCCATACTGCTATATTCTGTAGTAGTTTATTTGAAATAATTCTGAAAAAAGTTACAAAACTTCCTATGAAGTCTGCCAACTTCCATGGTTTGAAGCTTTTTAGTTCTTTGCAGATGGAAAAATGTTCCCTGTTCACTTTTCCACATTCTATTTAACATTGAGTGATTGCAATAAATGCTTTTTTTCAACAATTAATCTGTTCTTCTGTCTAATCATAAGTGATCGGTGAACATTAATTTCTCCTTGCACCCCAGGAATTTTTTACTCTTACCTATAGAATAGAATCTAGATATTCAGAATAAAAGTAGTACAGTTGGTGCTGGAGTTCAGACGTTTGACCTGTTTGTTGAGGCTACTTTGCAGGCACTAAGTTACTTTGAAACTGGATGTCTTGTATTGTAGTCACAGGTTGTCGTGTTGCATGAGTTTTCACAAATAAATGTATTCCATTGACAGTATTAAAATACAAAACAACTCTTTATCATGCTAGCAGTGTTTTCTCTTGCGGGATAGATATTTGGTAACTTTCTTATGTATTCAGATAAGAATGTGAGCTTAAGTGGTCATGATCTCTATGTGAATCATCAGTGAGACTTACGGTATAAAACAGGTTGTATGGCGTTACTGACATTTTCCTCTGTTGAACTAGAAAATGACTTGCAACTTCTTGCCTTTATACTCAGCCTCCTCTCTTTGCAGATCTGGAAAGGCAAGTTAGCAAGCAAGTCACTTTTTTTTTTTTAGTTCCCCCATTTTTAAATGACTTGATTATTCCACATATTTCCTAGGTACCAGATGCCCAAAAGAGCACTGGCAGTTAGAACTAATGGACTTATTAATTAATTTTTGAGAAGATTGTAATAGATAAAAAGATAGATATGGAAAAAAGATGTAATAATCATTGAAGAGATGGAAGAAAAAATAATGCAGTAAGTGTAAAGAGTATGAAGTTTGTTTAGATTCAAACTCAAAATCTTAGAATTTTGAAAAATCTTAAAAGTTTAAGATATAACTAATAATTTTATATTTGATTTTGCAGTCTCTGTGATATATACTTACTGACTGACAGGGCTGAGATGAGTATGTTTATGAAGAAAGATTCAATGATTTGGATTCATTTCTGATGCATACATTATATAGGTTAGTAGGGAGCTCTGAAGAAGATATCGTAATTTTTCGAGGAGCTTGATTTTACACGTCGTTTCGATCCACATTTGTTTTTTCATCTTTTAATTGAGATACCTCAAGTCTGGGAACTTGAAAAAAAGAACAATTTTCCTATGTAATTCATACCACTTCTCTCAAGATTAAAAATGACCCATGAAGTTAAAGCAAAGTTTAGCCTTGCTTAAAACTGCAGATCTTAAAAATCAAAACTAGAAGAGGAAATAAGCAGTGCCAGAAGTATTTGTCAAGACAGTTAACATAAATTTTTGTAGTAGGTAATTTCTGATGCTTTCAATAAAGGCCTCAGGTCCCAAATATCTATCTTATTTTTTGGATTTCAAATCTTCACTGTAGCTTTGCTCTTGATTGCAAGTATGTATGCAAAAAGATGACTTTGAGCAAAGATGGATTTTTTTTTTCACATATCTAGTGCAATCAGTAATAAGTTCTGTCCCCTAGAGAAGAGTAAACTGACGGGCATAACTGAAGTTATACCTATTAAACCGTATTTAGGTAAGGAGAGCATTTCTAAATTATGTGAGAATACTGGTATAATGATATAGAAAAGCGACCTCTTATGATCTTTTAAACTGAAGCAGTTTAAAAAAAAATACCACAATCTGATATTGAACATGAGTCCTTTCTGTAGAAATCTTGGAAAACTGAAGGACAAAATCCATTTTCCCTGTTCTGTAATATATTACTTAAAACGTGGGGTTTGTTTTTGTTGTTGTTGTTGTTGTTGTTCTCAAGAGACCCAAGATTTATCTTGCATGCAGTTTGCAAGAGCTTTCTGGTTTTCCTTGCTTAATGTGGTATTATGGTAATTTCACCCACCTCCTCCAAAAATCTCATTGCCTCTAAGGCATAATCGAGTCTGTGAGTGCTTTGCTGAGCCTTGTCCATTGTCATGGGCTTGGGGTTAGACCAGAACTTATTTCCTTCCATTGTTAAAATAGTAAGATGTGAACTTCTAAATATTCATTTAGTATTTGTATTGTTATACAAAACAATATAATCAAAGATTTTATACTGGGGAAAGAGATGACAAAGCAGGTGCTAAAACCAAGTTAGTCTGTTATGTCAGTGTTTCAGTTCAACTTGGAGCAAGATTAACGTCCTGCAAAGCATGAGGAAAGTGAGCACATTTCTTCATTGTTGAATTACTGACCCAATTTATCCTGTTGCTTGTTTATACTGTTGCTTGTTTGGTTTTGATGCTTAACTGTTCTGAACATATTTAGTGTTAGAACTGATTTTGCCCCAGCATTTAATCTAAATTTGATGGGTGCATAACTTAAATGATCCCTGAAGGTTGAAGGTAGTTAATGCACATCTTTGCAGAGTGAATCCTTCTCAGAACGTTAGTGTACAGGCACACTGTTTACATAATATTTTTTTATCCAAAAATGCTACTTTTGAATTATGTACTTTTAAAAAATAGCCATAAAAAAGGGCAGATATGATTCTTTTTATTCATGTAAATATTTTCCTTTTGCAATATTTTCCTTTCATCCTTTTGGGATGAATTAGTGATACTGTCCACCCTTGGGGTGCGTTAAGTAGCTCGTAGTATCACTATAATGTGTTTGTATTGCTATATTCTTTATACCCTATTAGGGTTCTCTTGTTTAGCTGTACCTGCTCTTACGTATAGTTAAGTAATGTAAATGTTTTAGATAGCTGTATCCTCAGTAAATATATTAATTCCTAAGTGGTATCTAAGCAATCTTATGCTGTTGGCTGAAGTTAAAACTGCTGAAAAATACTAAGTGTTGAGAAAAATGAACAGAAAATCAATACTGAAAAACATGAAGCCTTTAACTATAGAACACAGCCTTTTCATAATAATCCTTTTTGCTCTCCAGAAAGCAGTTGTCACGAATCCTTAAGCTTAAGAAACATAGTATTGTACAGATATTTGCATATTTTTCTTATTTAAAGGGTTTAAAAAAAAATCTGTTGCAAGTTAGTAATCTATTGTATTTGAAATTTTAGGTGCATTTGTGCCAAAAATCAGATATGAATGTGCTTTATGACAGCTCTGAATTATGTAAAATATCAAACCTTTCTATCAAACTGTCTGAGTCATGTTTTCTCTCTTTTATTTAATTTTTGTTTAAGCTATTTCAAATTGAAGGAACTGCCATGCAGAGTACAAGATAATTAGAAATAATAGCAGACTTCTTTACTTGAATAGTTTCAGCTGCATGAATTTGGGATTGGCCGTGTTAGTGTGAGGGGCTGAGCACCGATGGCAGTAATGACTGAGTACCGTTGTGCTTCAAAGGACGACTCTTATTTCATGGGCAAGAAAATACAGTTTGAAAAATATACAGACTAGAATTAGCCAAAATTTTCCATGCAGCATGCCTAAAATCCATAGGATATATGATAAAAACTTTGTTAGTGCAAGCAAATTTGTAATTTAAATGGTTTGATGTTGCTTTAAGTTTTTTCTGATTTTAAAAACATTGAGAACAAGATAGTATTTTTCTCCTGCATTGCTGCACACACATGTTGGAAAAGTATTCACACCATGTGAGTTGGCAGACTGTTCTGTTGCTTGTTCTGTGTAAGAGTTTTACTTGTTTTTAGGCTGCAGATTTACATGAATCACTCACTGCATTTGTGTCTCTTGCAGTCTGTCAGAAGTAAATGTAGGGCTGAACTACATACTGGGGCTGAGTTAAAATTAATTCAGTTAACCACTCTGATCCTGTCTTATTTCTAATATATGTATTTGGATCTCTCTTGATAAATCTGCTCCTGGACTTTATTCTTTACTACAGTTTCTTATGGCCTCCTTTCTGATTCCACCACAACTTTGGTCTTTCCATCTTCCCCGAGAATGAGATAAATGAGCAAGATACCAAAATACAGCTTGCATTTGGGTTTCTGAGAAGTTGGAATAATTCCTGTGTTCTCAGTAGTTACTATTACTTTGCCTGGGTGTTCAGGAAATTTGCAGATACTGATTTACGTTGCTGTGAGGCTTTGTGGATAGCTGTAAAATAAAAGAAACCAGAGACCTCTAAGCTCTGGAACTCTAGTATCTCATTCTCTTTAAAGATTAAAAGCTGAATTATGTACTTAAGGGTCCAGTGATTGGCATATTTCTTGGTGGAGCAAACCATCACAAAACCTTGAACCTTTGTTGCATTATTTTCATGAGAAGATTGTAGCTACAAATTAGCCTGGTTCCTGAAGGAATAACCTCCTGAGACCAGATCCTTTAGTGGTATCTCTGATTGAGATTGATAAGTTAAAAAGTCATGAAGAATCATGACATTGAATAAAGAATGGTATCTTGATTGAGCGTTTCAGTTTTTTTGTCCTATGTGGGATAAAATCTTAATTTCAGGATGCTCCAGTGGAATAATAGGTGCTATTCTTGAACTTTTATTTCAAAGGCTTGAACTTGGAAAGTTTAGGCTAGGAGAATAGAAAAAAATCTTCTTTGACTAACCCACTTGATCTTTTGTGTTTTCTTATGCATTTTTTTTTTTCTGAAACTTACTAATAAGTGAAATCAAAAGCAAGGTGTTGATCTCAGAGGTGCCTGGTGCTGACTAATGCTTCTCCTGGAAGTAGATGGGAGTTTGAACATGGTTTTAACTGGACAGTAAATGAGTCAATGGTAGTTTTTTTAAAAGTAACAAGATAAAGTAAGATTAATAGATGAAGAAATAGTGAACAAGATCTTCTAAACAAAACACATAGAGTATTAGTCTATAACTGTACTTTTTGAAAATAGTTGTTTCTTTCACGCCTGGAGTAAGATTTTTTTTTTTTTAAGAGCATTTTAGGGCTTTTCTGCTTTTGTCCATATCTGTGAATCTCTTCATATGGCCAGCTAATTTCAACTGCCTGTGCTTCAGATAACAACTTCACCTTCAGTAATAGCAGGTTTGTTCATTACTCCTGCTGCTGGATCACACTTGAGCACAGACTTGGTGCAGATCAACATTAAGCAAACAGCACTTCTGTCAGTCTGGTCGGAGCAGGCAGTGCTATCGTTCTTCAGCTTTCTATCGGCTGTGGTAGGACAGACGCTTCTCTGTTCAGCGTGGCTTTGGAACGGAATTGCCATTACAAAGTGTTTCCAACACTCCTATGCAGTGAGGCTGGAGAGCTGCGCCGCTCTGTGCGATGCCGCTGTGGGTGTTTGTCCTAGTCGGTCACTGGGCAGCCTGCAGCCCTGTGTACCAGCTTGCCATGTGGGCCAAGCCACTGCCATCATCTTCAGCTCTGGTCTATAAGAGAGCTTGCTGTATGGACTTTGTTCTAGTCCTTTCTTACCCTTAGTAGCTTTGGTGACTTCAATAACTTGTGAATCTCCTTTCTGCTCCTGATTCTTTGATTGTAATTTCGTAGATTTTCTGCGTCTGTCCTGATAAGCTGCACAGATAGATGAAGTAGCTTTCATATAAATTATGATGTGAACAGTGAAGTACAGATTAGAACTGTTAATCACTGAAATGGGATTAGGCTTGTGTTTCGATCTTTAATTACGGAGTTTTAATATGTTGTTTGCACTTTTAGAGTGTTCTGTATCAGATTTTTCTGACTTAACAGTTTTCTTTTATGTATGCTTCAGTGGGCTTTTATGCCTCAGAAACCATATACCAAGATAGTATGTATTTTGATTAGGTATTTCTCTGGAAATTAAAATAGAATAAATAATTATCTAACTACTCCTCTTTAATTTAGTAAGTTCAGTCACATTTCTTTGAAACACTTTTTTTCTTTAAGTTGTTGTGTATTCATAGCATAAAGCAGAAATGAATGTGCTTCTACAGAAATTTTAGGGAGGTAGAAGGTGCTTCGTATGGACTACGTTTGCTGCCATGAGAATTTCTCATGCAGCTCTAATGAAGCTGTTGAATTCAAAGGGGAGATCTTTCATAACCAGATGATGATTTGCACGTCTCTTGTTTCTTTCTTCATGATAGGCAAGTAGGAAAAACAAAGTACTTCAGTAAGCATTCTCTACTTGGATTAAGAAGTGAAATCCACACTGGGTAAATATCCTTACCGCCTTGTGACATCTTTATAGTTACGTGGTTGACCTTTATTCTCTGTTTTTAGCTTCTCATTCCTTAGTCAATACGCTGAGTACTTCATCTACATTTTTGCTGGAGCAGCTTCCCAGAAACAAGAATATATTCACAAAGGAAAATATGGTTGTTGAGATTGTCGCCAAAGCTAACATATCTGACCATAGAAGTATCTGTAGTGCCTCCTTAGAGCTGTTGAAATTGGCTCACTTGTGATTTGAATGCAGCAAAGGGTGGTGATCCTGAAAAAAAACCCAAGATAAGGTGTTCCTGACTGAATTGGGGGCGGCGGGAAAGAAACACTGGATGACTAGTACATGTGTGTCTGCCCATATAAAGGAAAGGATTTTCTGCCCTTTCTGTGTGAAGGGCTATATCTGATGGGGAATCCTTGCTATTATCCTGTTGAACTCCCAAGGGAATGAAGATCTAGAAGAGCCAGAAGTCCCCAAGTTTTGTTGGGAACACTTATTTCAATACCATCTTCATGATACCGTGTAAAAAAAAAAAACCACTTAAGATATTCCTTATGACATCTGGGTAGGAGATTGACACTGGAGGAATGGCCACGGGAAGAAGGGTGGCGCAATAGAAAAAAAAGTTATACCAAAGACCTACTGAAGCAATGAGATAATTCGTAATTCTTTGAAATTATAACCAAAAAGAGACTGACTAATCCAATGCTTAGTACTTTCTCAATGAAATGTCTCCCTTTATTAGATTTTTAAAGTAAAGGAACTGGAAGTAGAATCCCCAGTTTCTTCTCACTTTGACCCAGCGACACTTCTAGTGCAGGAAATGGACATGTCTACAGGACAGCTGTTACAAAGAGCATCTATATCTGTACTGTGTTGGGAAGAAAAAGCAGTTCCTTTCATATGATTAAAACCAGAAGTGACAGAAAGGCTGCTTCTACACAGCTCAACAGAAGGAAGCATGCACGGTTCAGCAGACAGATAAATCACTTTTATATTTCCGTGTTTTAGGGTTGTTATAAAAAAAGACTTCATTAAAACTATATTTTCTTTCTCAGCAGCAGCTGCAGTTTGCTTTTTCTTACTGAGAACAAATGTAAAGTTATCTAATTGCAAATATATATCTTGTTTCTGCGTTAAGTAAAAGTATAATTAATACAGCAAAATGCTCTTCCTTTTGGGTTTGCTATTCAGACAGTGAGAAGTTTAATTCTCTAACCTTGCAATAAAGGTAGTACCTCTACTAAAAACATGCAGTCAGAGAAGATAAAAATTGAGGCTTACTTCATGGCAACAGTTTGGCAAACTTATATGTTGAAGTTTTGTGAGTATGAAAGAGTGAAATAATTATGTATGAAGAATCTTCAAGCTTATTTCGCTTACTTTGGAGATCTACTTATCAGATGTTATGTCAAAATTGTATTCTAGTTGCACATGACAGTGCAAATCAAGAGCTATCATAGTTCTTGAGTATTTTGTGCCTTTACGAATCATTAATGAGACACAGATCACTATTCCTTCTGCAAAAGTTTTATTGTGTTCCCCTTTATTGAGCAGAAACACAGATTAACTTTTTTTTTTTTTTTTTTTTTTAATGAAAGAAGTTACTGACTTACTTCAAGGATTATATCATGCTGCAAAAATCACACTGCTCCATGGAAACTCCTTGAACTGTTTAATTCCAAGTTTGGGATCTTATTTATCAAAAGGAAACAAACTGAAGAGAGTCTTTTGATTACGCTTCTATAGCAGCACTTCTGGGTGAGAAAACAGATGATAGAAACTTTCTTTGGGGTGCACATAAATTTTAGTATAAAGAATATTTTGGTGGAAAGAACTGTTTTCCCAGGCTGTTTGTTTTTTTGCAAGTTGAACTGGGTAGTTCTAGAACAGGTAAAATACATGGCATTGTGGCAGAAGAAACAGCATATCCTAAAACCCTGTAGAAGAAGGCGTTAACTTACCAGAACTTAATCTTTTGCCCTTTGAGCTGACAAACATAGTAGATTTGCCTTTGTAACCCTCTGTCTTTCAGAGCATTGATGAAATACAACTGGCCAGAGCAAGGTTTGCAAAAGGAAGTTAAGAAGCAAAGCTCCAGGTGCTAGGAGGAAAGAACATCCTTCAAATTAATTGCTTAAGACTACAGTTGCTGCCATTAAACGTTGCTTATTAATTTTGAGTCTAAAGGCCAATTTAATAGGTACATTGTAGTAGGTGCATCTTCATTCCAACACACCGACTCCAAAAAGAAAAACAGCATTGTAGAAAACAAAACTTTCAGAAAGAATGTAGTGGAAGTGGAGAGGATTTAGGAAACTTGGACAGCTCTTTCTGTGGAGTTAAACATAACTGAGTTTTTTATTTTGGAGGTCCTATGTGTTCTTGTTTTGGGGATTAATTAATATGCAGTAGACAATGTCTGAGGGAGGGGAAAGATGCAGATACTTGTCATATATGTGACATTATAATAACAGCTAAGACTTACTATTCTGGAGCTTTACAGCAGAAATTCTTCACTTCAGGCATTGTTCAGTGTCTCTCTGTATCGACAGTAATACGATTTATTTCTTCATAAAGTTTTTCATTTTCAAGGGTTGGTTGTTGTTGTTTTTGTTGTTGCCTTAACATATTAAGGAAAAGGTCTTGTGATCTGGCAACGTTATCCAGGTCACAGACAGCAATAGTGATACATCCCCACCGTGCAATTAGAATTCAAAAATTCAGAAAGCTATTTAGTTTGCTGGGAAAGGTGTTGAGCGACAGTCAGTTCATGACAGGTTGGGAGTGCATCAGATTCAAGCAATGCAAAGATGGTAGCATTAGTAATTTAGTAACTCAGAGGAAATTTTTTTGAAGATAAACATAGTATTTTTCTACTTTTCTCTGCCCAAGCACAGAAGAGGACAAATATGTGTGCCCAACACAGTGACGTATCTAGTAGCATTGCTCTAAATCTGCCGTATGATTCTTTACTGCTTCTGTCCAGATACATCACAATAAAGTACCCAGCTCTTCTTACTTGGCAGGAGGTAAAAAGACTGTATAGAAATGCTGCTTGCCCATGTGTCTGCTCTGGGCTTGGGTCTTTCAGCAGGCTCATGGACAGTAGCAGTGTTGCTTGCTTCATATTAATCACAGTTACTTCACCTGTAAAATTTAGACTATCTTTCAGTTACAGTTTCCTAAGTATTCCTGCTTGCTTTATTAGCATTGATGATTTTTAATGTTGTTTTTCCATTTTTACTACCAGCTAATGCTGTTACTGGTCTGTCATTTATTTACGGACCAGTATTCTACCACTTTGACTGGTTGCCATTTATCTCCTCTTTAAAGAGTTGAGCTGGCATCTTATCATTGTTTTAGCTGTGTGTAATCTGTTTTTGTTGCTGTTCTTTAATCCTCCACTTGTCTCTGTTCAAGGTCTAGAAAACTTGCCTGGCTAGTTTCAGATAGAGAATTGCCCTGCCTAAGAAAGGCAATATAAGCCTGGAGTAGACTCCTTTGATGTGCTGTCCTGTTTGCTCAGTCTGGAAGGACCCTGGCCTCCTAGACTGATCAGCCAGGGTCACCCAACCTGCACGTTTGTGATTTTGTTCTTCTACCCAATTTCTGAATTTGGGAAGCCTTGCTTGAGAAGTAGATTATTTGAAGAAAGCATAAATTTAAGGGTGTGAGTAAAGTTACACAGGGAAGAATTATTTGCACAGGTGAGGAAAAGGATCATCCAGGGGCACGGACCAATGTTTGATCTGAAAATCCATCCAGCTGCGCACGGGAGTTCTCATCTCCAAGCCAAAAGTGACAAAATAGAGACAAAAAGAGCCTGCAAGTGATCATTGCATGGTGAGAATCACAACAGCCTGAATTGTTGCAGAGGATGCGGGCACTTGCACTGAAGGCTTATGCTTTATTTCATATCCATTTGTTCCTGTTCCCCCATGTCATCTTTCCTTAACAGCATTTGCTGTTGCCCTTCATTATATTCAGAGACTGCAGTTATGTCATCTCTCAGTTTTTGTGTAGCTGGACTGATAAGCCGAAGGCAAAACCTGTGCAGTTTTCCAGGCCACTTCCCTCGCGCGCGGTGCCCGATGTGGCACTGGCGGCAGGCGGGGACGCCCTCCCAGCGCTTTGTGCGCATTGCTGCTCCATGGGGACACTGCTTTGGTATCGGCGGGTGCTGCTGCTCTCGCTCTCGTCTGCCCTGGACTGCATATTGCCTCCACCTTTCGGGTGCCAATGTAACTCTGTGAAATTGCTCTGCAAACATGTCAACATTTTTCTTTCTTTCCCAGGTTGTCAGTGGCATCATCCTTTCCACTATGAGTAGTGTTTTTTTTTTTTTTTTTTTTTTTTTTTTTTAAATCTGGGTAGTATCCTTGCAGCTTCACTGCAGTGTGAGAAGGAGCACTGTGTGCGTGTATCTGAAAGACCAGTAAATGGCATCACGGGACACTGCAGACACATGCAGCAACGTTTGTCTGCCTGCTCCAACAGAGCAAATCAGTACCACGCTGGGGCATCTTGACTGCTGTGTAAAGATAAATACAGTAGAAAACGCTCTGATCGACTTCCTCTGGGGAGATTTTCTGTTAGGAATCTCTGAGCTTGTATCAGTTAGGGGTGGGGAGGGGAAGAAAAAACTGTAATTTACAAGTCTTAAAGTACTGAGGCAACTTACAGATTTATTTAGGGAAAAGATGTTCACTAATTAAAAGAAATTTCTGAGCTGTAGTTCAAAGTCTGTTTTTTAAGAGGAGAAAAAAAAAAAAAAAGGCTTATTTACTGCCCCTCTGGAATAGTCTTTGAAATAGTTCTATGTAGGTATTGCGCCTGCTCGGCCCAGCTGTGAGAAATAGCTTATGCTGAGAAATGTCTTATGCTGATCGCTAATTGAAAATCCTCCTTGTGTTGTTAAAGTGTGTTTTCTTCCCCCCCCACCCCTCCAAAAAAGAATCATTCAGATTATTGTGAACAGTTTTGTTTTTCTTGCCTTAAAAAAAGAATTGCCCTTTGCATTTACACAGGAGAACAGAAACACGCTGCCTCTAAAATTATTACTGACTTTTTGGTATCACTTGCATGCATAGGCATCTAAGCATACAGTCAATATGGAAATATTCAGTTTTACTTGCTAGGCTGTAGAATTTAAGGTGAGTTTGTTGTATTCATGCAGTACAGAAAATGTATTGGGGCTCAACAAATAATGAAATCAGAAATTTTACGTTTCTCGGAAGACTTGCATGCTGTAAACTTGTATGTACTAACTACAGAAAAATATTGTTCAGGATGACCTTTTTGTCTGCAGTTCTGGTAATTTCAAAGCTTTTTTTTTTTCTCTTTTGAATGAGAACTGTAAAAGTTCCTCCTTTATGGTTAATCTTCAAGTAGGCAATAAGAAGGCTTCCTCAACAGCTCTCCCAGTGCAATTCAGTTCTGATCTTTATTTTTAATTTTTTAAAATAAAAGTCTTTGTTGTTTTGGTTGTTACTCATTTCACCAAATCAGAGTGTCTTTACTTTTTTTTATCCTAGTTTATACTTAGAGACTTTATATTTTAGAGACTGCAAAAAGAGGGAAATGTTCAATACTCCACTCATGAAAGTTCAGGTGGTGGTTCTGTACTGAGAGCCCCTGAGAAGCTATTTCCATATGAGATTTTTTTTTTCATTTTATCCCTGAATCACGAGATAAGAAGGAAGCCCTTAGTTTTTAAAAAGTCCAGGCCTTCTACTAACAGAGCTGCTGAGGCTCTGAAGATCGCAGCGCCCTTGCAGTCTCTGAGCCAGTGTGGTCCTCTCGAGTCTGAGAGAGGTTTTCCGCTTAGCCCTCACAGAGTGGCTTGTTTGCCAGCCTGAGGAAGGTGATCTCAGAAGTGATGACTGCATCCCTGTAAATCTGTCACTCTAAAGTAATCTCAGTATTAGGGAACCGCCTTCTTGTGTTAATACTGTTCGCAGAGGCTTCACTAACAAAATGCTAGCAGAGCAGAAATTCTTTTTTCCCTTAAGGATTTTTTCTTCCTGAAGCCTTATTGCATCTTCATGCTTATTTATCAACACCATTAAAATTACAGACGTCGTTTTGAGGTTCCAGTGCTCGTCATATCCTTGAGAGATGAAAACTGTGTAGCTCACTGTTTGCACTTGTGGTACAGTCACGAAGCCTTCTGCTTTTTGCCTCCCCTGGTGAGAGGAGAGCACTGCAGTTTCACAGGACTGTGAGCAAATGCAGCGAGCTTGGCCAGTCAGTTCATTCATTTTGTTGGCTTAAATGTCAGCCAATTTAATCAGAGTCGTGCTGGGTTTCCTCGTCATCCGTTGAGAGAACAGAACCTTTGATAATTAATATGGGGCTATTAATTGGTACAATAACCTAGGGAGCTATCAAATGCCATTTTTCATTGATGTTGCTGTGTAGCGTTGCTTAGATTCACACATGTACATGTGTGAATATGTGTGTATTTTCTTGTGAGTTTAACTTTACTGTGGTTACTTAAGTAAAGGTTTTTAGTCTGAAAGAAAGATCAAGATGTGGTATGTGAAACAGCTGCAAAATTTGACCCTTTTGCTGGAATTTTTCTTTCTCTGATTTCTGTACCAGTTGTGTAGTTCAATACACATATGCTAATGAATCATATAGTCCTTAAATTTTCAAGGATTTATTTTAAAGCTTCTTACAATATCTTTATTACTCTTTCAAGGCAAAGGGATTATTGGAGAGGAGGAGACAGAAGGGTGTTCCCAGGATAAATTCAATTTGGAGAGGCTAATTTCCATAGATTTTCTTTGCATCCAGAGAGCCTTCGAGCTGCCAGTTCAGATGAGGAGTGGAATATACATCCTCCTGAGAACCACGGCAGGAACCTCTTTTCCCCTGTTACCTCAGAAGACCTCTCTGCTAACAGGTTAATCTCCATAAATGCCTCTCTCGCCAGGGCTTAGTTGGGCTGCCAGTCTGCAAATAAACAAGGGAGGGCTGTGCTTCAGAAGCACAATTCCTTCTTGAGTCCTTTGTAATTCTTTATTTTTAATACGGACAAAGATGTAAGGGGCTCTGTGTCCCTGCGAGGTCAGTTTTCTCTTGGGGCGTCAGTTTGTCCTGCGTGGGCTGTGTCCGTGCGGCGCCAGCGCAGGGGCCCAGCGCAGCCCCAGACCTCGGGGCTCTGCGGACACCTCCACCGCTCATGTGCAGCAGGAACAGAGTCCGACTGCCTGGAACTGTGATGCTTCCCAGGGCCCAGCGCTCAGAAACACAGTAAAGACCTTTTTTTTTTTCCCACTGACATGAACAGATGTAAAGGGGGAAGAGGGAGGAAAAAAAAAAAGAACAAAGAACAGATGCCGTGACTAAGATGCCATATTTATATTCCATTCTTCTATAGCGTAATCATGATTGTAAGGAAGTTAGGTCTGTGTTAGCTGTGAATTTCACAAATCTTGAAATTCTTGGTTTATAATCTTAGATGCACTAGACCATATGTTTCTCACTAGTGTAATTGTTCAGCAAGTCATGTGCAAAATGCTTGTGTGATCAATACTTTTTAAATTCAGGTAGATTACTAAATGTAAACATTACGGAAAGGTGATTTTCTCTTTAGATTAAGGGGACAATATCCTTGTCAGGTGTTTCCTATTTCTGTTTTTTAATTAATGTTTGCAGTACTCTTAGCCTTTCAGACCTCTCATGCTGACATAGCTTGGATTATCACCTTCAGAAACACTTAGTCTTGAATTAGACACATGAAAAATTATTAATGCAGCCAAACACATTGATTTGATGCATGGTTTATAATGTGTTTGAAAATATTTGTAAAGCAAGAGGTTATTTAACAGACATATAACTGATGTAATTAAAATGCCAGTGCAAGGGGGTGGTTAATTGCTCAGTTCTGAAAGTTGAAGTGAATGTGGAAATAGATTTTGAGAAACATTAAGAGCTGTAATACCAAGGCTCAGGTTGTGAGAGAGAATGTCATAATACTTTCTTCTTCCTAGTTGTGTGGACCATATTTATTATGCAACCGGTAGCATCGTACTTGATTTTCCATCTTGCATCCTATAAAAATGCAAGCCTCTGTGGACAAACCCGCCTGGATGCCACCCTGTGCCACATACAGCAGGTGTCCCTGCTGGAGCAGGGGGGTTGGATGAGATGATTTCTAGAGGTCCCTTCCAACCTCAACTATTATGTGAATTGTCAGACCCTTCAAAACTGCCATGCCACTCCCAGTTTGTAATCTGCCTTTCTATAGTATGGCCCAGTGCTGTTTAGATCTGCCAGTTTGTTTGGCAGCAGCTTCTCAGAACCAGGACATGTGTTCCTTGTGTGTGTGTGTGTGTGTGTGTCTGTCTGCACCTCCTTTTGCTCTCGGAGTTTATGTGGAGCTGCCCCACACGTGCCCCCCCTTCAGCACCAACGTGGCTGTGCTGATGTCCGCCTGCCCTGATCTTGTGTGCCGCAGGCTCCGGTTTCGTGGAACACCGTTAAGGTCCCTGCCATGTCCCAGCTTGCACGCTTTGTTGCACAACCCTTGTCTTTTTAGCTGTAGTCTTCAGATAATGTTTTTTTCTTCAGAATACAAGCTGCCTTTAGATGTTTGGAAAGCACCTACCAGATTGTAAAGCAGCTTGTAAAAACAGTTAAGTAGCAACTTTGGTGCATGTCTGAATGGAAGAGTAGTTTTAAAATGCTTCTTCTCTAGGTGTGCCTTAATGCAGTTAAGGTCTGGAGACAGAAGAGTCAGCAGTTAGTCTGATCCAAAGCTTATTGTGAAGCTGAAGGACAGGTTCCCATTGACTTCAAAGGGCTCTGAATCAGCAAGATCTTGATGAACTATCACTGAACACTTGGTGACCCTCCTGAAGTAAACTGGCTAAAATTTAAGCTCCTAAATAATTTCATTATTTCTAAGAATTTTAACTGATGTTGTTTGAGCTCAGGTGAATCACCCAGCATAAGCTGGTCACGCTGAGAAATCCTTTCTGCTTGGAAGACATAGAGCATCTGAGGGCTTGGGAAATTTGAGAATCTTTTGAGAATTTTAGTTACCGTTTCAATGTTGTAAGGCCTGTGAGTTTTGTTGAATAGTTGAATGCAAATCCTAGGTGAGCTGTTACTTTGGAATCCAAATGTGCCGGGACGTTTCTAGCGTGTATCTAAGGTGTCGTAGACATCAGCTTTTCCTAAGTGTAAAGTAAGTGCTCTACTACAAAAGTAAGTGCTCTACTACAAGTTTTACAGGAAAGATAAATTTGATGTGGAGCAAGGGAAACAGAACCCGCTTATTTAAATCATCTAGTTAAGATCTGATTTTAAAATTGTAAAGTTTATTTTTCATACTCTAGAGATTTGTTTTTAAATGACATGGAGAGTAAAGTGGGAGTGTGAGACTATCAAGCTTAATTGTAACTTAATGACAATGTAAATATTGGGAACTACTTTTTCTGCAGATTTTAAAGCAAAAAATGCCTTAGATTTAGCAAAGGTTTTGTAGCACTCCATTGTGTTACTCTTGAAGACAAAATATCAAAGCAATTTTCAGAGTTAGATTGAAGATCATCCATAAGAAGCAGTAGTCTTTAAAATTTTGTTGCTTCTTTCGTTTCATATCAGAATATGGATTGAAGTAGTATGTCTTTGCTAGCTTTTCTGGGTTGTATCAGAGAGCAGCTTGTCCTCATTCTGTCTACAAAAAAGTGGGGTTTGTTAGTTATGTTCTGCTGTGCTTCTCTCTGCCATGACATTTAGTTGGGGTGGATACAGCTTGTTCAGAGTGGATTTAATATACTTACTGCATTTAAAGAATAGAATAGTCAAAACTGGGGCCCTGTTCTAAAGCTCAGGTGAAAAAAAATCCCAGATTCTTCTAGAAGTTGGTAAGAGCTTAAGGAAAAGGGGGAGTTTTAGAGCATCTAGTTATGGCCCTTAGTTATATACTAGTAATCAAGTAACTGTTTTGAATTTATGTGGAATTTGCTATTACTTGGAGGGGAGAGTACTCATGAATTTGGGGAAATCAAAGCATTTTTAAAAAAAATAAAATAAAATAAAAAATTAACTTGCAAAATTTTGCCTTTTCAGAGCAGTGCTCCTATCCTTGGAGTCAGGATCCTGACTCCTATCTCAGCAGTCAGATGTTTCCAAGTGCTATATACTGGTCACTCCTTTTGCTTTGCCTTCAACACGTATGTGTATATATACACTTAAATGTTTATGTGTAGGCTTGATTAGCAAGAACCATGGTGCTTTAAGGGAGAAAAGTATCAGTGAACATTTTTCTCCCTGTAAGCAGTTTCCGTTGCATTTCTATAGAAGGGATTCATTTGCACATGGATTCCCCCTTTTGATTCTTTTTTTTTCTACTGTTTTTTTTTTCCAAAATTAAGCTGTGTATTTAGCAAGAATCTCCGTAAATATATTTTTAGTAAAAATTAGTGCTTCAATGCTCCATGAAATCCTCTCCTAACAATAGAAATGTGCTATGCATAGATACCAAAATATTTTATTTTATTTAAGCTTGATATTTAGATGATCTCTTGGATTCTATAATCCATGTGTCTTACAATTTTATGTAATGTTTTTCTGTAGTAGGCATTTCTGACTAAAAGTGTGTAGGCTTAAATATTTGCAGGATTAAAAGCCAGGAACAATCTGTTTCCCTATAAAAGCATCTTTATTTTCAGTAACTGCCCAAGTGGAAAATTGGGAGGAAATTGTTGTGCAGTCAGGTAACTTTATGGTGTTATTACATAAGTGAAAATTCTTGTATCCTTTTTGAGAACAATACATGAAGGAAAATGCTGTGTAGTAAGAGAACTGAGCAGATCCACTTATAAAGGATATGTGCTTTCACATTAAAGAAAAAAAAATGAAGAGATATATAGGCCATCCATTTGGAAAAGTTAAAATAAACTCAGAAACACAACAGTTCCAGATAACTTCTTTAAAGCAGGCCCAGAGAAAAAAAGTGACTGTTCCCAGTCACTGATCCCAGTGACTGTTCACTTAACCATGAGAGTATCCTGCTTTTGGGGGAGACTGACATCCGTCATGCTGAGGTCTGACATGGATTACCTGGATTAAGAAAAAGGGGCGTTTTTGAAAGTGCTGGCATCACTGTTTCTGCATAACTTTTATTCTCATACCGTTTCTGCATGCACCAGCCCTGGTGACGCTAAGGTCGTTTCCCGATCTATGTCTTTGCCCTTGGACACAATTCCTGCTTTGCCAGCCGTGACCTTGCTGCATCTGTGTTTCCCCAGCTTGGTGTCACCTGCCACAATGTGCCATCCAGTCTCGTCGTTGTTCAGCCCATGAATGTTGTTTTTTCATTGTTCTGTTTTCCCGTTGTTCTGTTTTCTCTTACGTAGCATCTGAATGTAGGTATGTAAGGAATTAGGTGTGTAGCTGAAAGGTGTACCCTTAAAGATGCTATATAAAAGTAACCATATTCACAACCTGTTGTTAAATGTAGGCAGTTCTTGCATTTCTCTGTTTGGAGGACATCAGGAAGTGTTTAATTGATTTTCTTAATATATATGTGAATTCTGCACGGTGCAATGTAAAAGAAGCTGATAGAAGCAGGAAAATATATATGAGCAGCTCAGGATTCAAGGTCTGCTGTGCTTGTATGTTTGGCACTGCCTGCGTGACTCTTTGGGGCTCTAAGCAGTTGAACAAGTTATTGTGCAACATCATCGGGTGAATTGTTCACGCCGGGTAGCGAAGCACAGAAGAGCCCTTGTCATGTAAGGGCAAGCACAGGGCACTCCGCAAGCTCACGCGCTAGCTCAGACTTGTGGCAACACGCTCCTCTCCCGTGCTTTTGTTACTGGTACCTTTTGGTGGATGTGCTGCTTTCTGCAGAGCTAGTGCCTCCTGCCTTGTTCCTAATTCAGGCTCCCTGTCAGGCTGTACGGAAGCTCCATTCTGGCTATAGTTATCAGGCCCTGTTTTATTGACTTTCTTAATCAGGGCAAAATTTAGAGAAACTCAGTAACTTGAAGAAATTGTAGGCCAAATTTTAGCAGTAAACCTTGCTCTCTAATCTTTACTGTCCTGATATTGCACTGTATTCCCATAATGCATAGTAGTAAAACTAACTTAAAATCAGGTCCCCTTTGTAATAAGTCATCCAGCATTGGGTATTGGCTTCAAAAAAATCTCCTGCGAGATGTTAAAAAATCATAGTTTTATGCGGAGTAACATTCTATGCAGAATTTGTAATTTATATGAAAATGGGTGATAATTTAGCCAGGTATAAAAAGTTTTCTGGAGCTACTTGAAACTAATAGTTTTGTGAAGATATATTTGAAACTGGTTTTGTACATCTCTATACTTAAATTTAAATAAATTTAAAATATCCTATTTTTTAAAGCTGTTAAGTTGGTTCTTTTGAAGAGTGTACTTTTTTAATCTAGACTTCTTGCTGCAGGGTTTCACTAGAGAGTACATTAGTCATCATGGTGATTTTGACAGTCTCTTCATATCATTCTTCTAATTTCATTTTTTCTTTAGTCCAGTAGAATGATCTTAGCTTGTTTTAAGGATCACTTACACATTGGCTAAACTTCCTTTTAAGTCTTCCTGCATTTTTTATGTGAGTTAATTTAATTTTCTGATGAACTAAGTGTTTTCTTTTTTCTTTTTTTGTTTCAGGCTTCTTTAAGCCAGAATTAATATTGATAGAATGAAAAAGTTTAAGAGGAGACTTTCGTTAACCTTGCGTGGAAGCCAGACCATTGATGAATCGCTGTCTGAGCTAGCAGAACAAATGACTATTGAAGAAAATAGCAGCAAAGATAACGGTAAGTGAATCACTTTCCCCAAAATCTAAAAAATTTACTAGGTCCTGCTCAAATGAGGGAATATTCATTTTTCATAATTGCAAGGAATTTCCAGACAAAAGCTGCCCTTTTTATTTTTCTTACGTTTTACTACCTTAGTGAGTTGATACGTTGTCGCTTATTGGCTCACTTCAATATCAAACTGTTATACAGCTGTTTAAAGGATCTGTTTATGTAGCATTTGATAATGTGATGATTAGCAAGATCATAGATGCTCTTTCAGTAAATATATTCATTGTAACAGGAATTTAGGGAGTCTGCCATCAATTTCATATGGCTTCAAGTTCAGTTTATTTTCCTAAATGTTACTCAGTAATGCAATTTGTAATAACTTCTAAACATTATAAATAAAACTAGCTTATTAAACTATCCACCTTCTTGATGATTCAGTTTACTAGTCTGAAAATTCTGCCACTTCTTCATATAGTCGTTTCACTTCTTCATATAGTCTTTTGCTTTGGGAATGTGAGGGCACCTAGAAACATCCAGTGTAACCAGCATGTCTTGTATCTTCTATGCAGCTGCAACTGAAGCTGCTGTAGAGTCCCCATTAGTGATGCTACTGCTTCTGAACCCAAGCTGCAGCAGTAACAGCCAGGCAAGATTTTGTTGCCTTTTTCCCTTGACTTCTGCAGTTAAGTCCCTTTTTCATCTTTGTGCTGACAGGTGTTATTTTTTGCCCTGCTGACGCCTAGGATTTTCTCAAGTTTCAAGCAAACATTTTTTGATAGCTTTACTCTGATAAATGATTCTAAAATAGTCCCACTGAAAACTGTCAGCACCGGGAACAGCAGCGAAGGCAGTGGAATTTACCCTATAGACTTTTAAACTCTATCCAAGACTTGTTGCAGAGAGTTTTGGAAAGCTGAATTTACCTTTGGCAAAGTGGAACTATTCATATTTTTCATGTTTACCCTTAATCATTGGTCTGTTCATTACTTTTTTCTTGTCTTCATCACTGAGTCATGTCAAATAACTTGGAAAATAATGGGTGTTTTTACAAACTTTTACAGTTCTAACAAAACTTTTACAAGTTTTTGTTCATATAACAGATATACCCTGAAATAATTATTATGGTATTTTTACAGTAGTATCATACAGAGAGTGTATTCTGAGACTTTCTGACAAGTCGTCACACATGGTTTCTATTGCATTAACTTTTGTTACTGATGCATTTTTTTTCCTCAGACCTTTATATACATCTGACAAATTTCATTATTCATATAAACGTACAGATCATTGCTGGCAAATGAGTGTCAAAAACAATCAGCAGTCTGACGCAGAGTGAACCAGACCACTGCATTTATTCAACTGAGAACTGGATCCAGGAAAGATCAAAAGGGTTATTTTAACTTGGATCACATCCTGAATGTGATCATCCCCCAAGGGAGAGAGGATGCAACAGCTGGTTTGTGGGAGTGTGAGCTCACACCATCTTAAACAGCGTGTGAGGCTGTTCTCAGGTTAGAATAGTTATCTGAGAATTATCTCAACAGGCAATAATTAGAGGTCTCCTACATGCTTATCACAAAAGCATTGCAAACTTGATTTATCCTTACATATTTAAAATGATAAAAAATACAGCGTAAGAAGATGTTTCTAATTGTAAATTCATTATTTAGCTTTCATTGCTTTTTTAATATATATTTTGCTTTCCGTGTTATTCTACCAGCCAAAATGAGGCTTATATGGCTTATGTGCTAATACTGTGTGATACGATACATATTGTGCTCACAGCTGCAAAATGTGAATGCTTTAATAGAATATCTTGGTTTGGATGCGCTGAACTGTTGCTGATCCTCTTCAAAGAGGAAGGATAGTAAATATAAAGTATACTATTCCTTGTGAATAGTCTTTAACTTATTGTTTTCTGTGAATAAAAAAAGTGTAGAATGCTAATCCAGTATTAGTACTATCTTCTAGAGATGAACATGATAAAACTTGGTGTTTTGTATTTTTCCTTTGAGAACCCTTAGAAAGTAGGATTGGAAAAATGCTTATTACTGCTAACCCTGCTTTTCTAAAGGCATTTCTAACATTTCCACTTATTAAGCTGTTCTGGAAGGAGAAGGTTCCAGACAGATTTTGGGCACCACAGGTTGAACTTGTTGGATCACCCAAATAGGAAATGAGTTCTCTCTTCTGGAAAAAGTTAAGTTTAGACAACTTAACCTGGAAAAAAAAGAAAAAACCTTCAGTGGATGTTCTAAAAGTGAATTATGAGGAAGATTTACCTCTGTTCTTATAAAGTGAGAGTGTAAGTATGCCTGTACTGGTTGTATCAAAGACATGAGCAGATACCCTTACAGAGTATCCTGTAAGATCATAGATGCTTTAAAACCTTAAAAATTAAAACCTTAAAAACCTACTATGATAGGACTGGAGCAATCATCTCCGTAGTTTTTGCTTTTATGAATAAAAATCTCCTTAATCCTGTGGAACATTAGTTGTAAATGCGCCCATTTTGCAGTCCTTGGGTCTGTTCATAGAAACTTGGAAAACAGGTTAGTAAAAAAAGGCAAGTTGTAATGACAGAATTGAAGTCAGGGATATGAAGAGTCTTTACGGAGTAATTCTTCGTACATTGTCTGTCTTCACTGTGATTGCAACGGGGACTGCAAAACTGGGAGGGTATTAAAGGGAATTTGCAACTGCCCTTGGCATGCCAAATGGCAGGGGTAGGCCCTGAACACTGAAGGCATATAAGTAAATTTTGCTTCATGACAACTTTATTCCATTCAGAGTTGATGCCTTGTTCATGAATATATCTAACAGTAAATTTCAGAAGAGGAGAACAGAAATTAGTTTATGCAGAAAAAAAAGAACTAGCTGGTGATTTGTTGAAGGTGTTGTTTCGATTTAAAACCTGAGACTTTTAATTGTTGCAAAGCTTTGTCGCTGCCCACAGTGTGAAGCGGAGGTTCCAGTGGGATGGAGACGTAGTTACAGGTTATGTTACTATTAAAAATGTGGCAGGATGTCATTAACATTCCCTGTAAGAGGGGCAGAAATTGAGATTGCAGAGTAGAGGCTTTCCAGCAGCTGTTTATGCAAGATGTGTATATTTTTAAAGTCTAACTAGAAGTACTTCAATATTAGCCTGAGAAGTAAATCAAAAGACCTGAAAGGTACTGGGTTTAGGTTATGGGACTTATGGTGGAATAACTATTCTAAAATATTTCTTCCATGTTTTTTAACCATGTTTTTCGCTTTGCTTTTTCTTGTAGAGATTTCACTCATTTTGTCTCGTGCCTATTCCATTTGCATAGCCATGTTCACCAGAGATAATATTTTATATGTTAGCTTTTTCTTTCTGAAAATGTAAACTGTCCTTTACAAAACCTCTGAGGTTGTACAAGCTGTGTTGATGGAAATCTAGACCTGTGCTGGTCTAGGGTACACACTCATGTCTGCCTGATTTTTCACATGCGTAACCTGTAAAATCTTGATTAAAGAGTGAACTGGAGTTCAGCAATGCAATTTTAGTTGTATAATGTGCATTTATGTGCATGCACGAAGTACCAGGGACCTTTCCTCGTGCCCATCCATCTTCAGTAACGTGTTTTGTGTCTTACTCCAACTCAGGGTTATTTGAAGACTTAATTTAAAGAACAGTATTCTTAAACAAGAACAAATGATCCTATGAGTGGGTCACAGGTATAAAAATAGATACATAACTTTTCTTCACAGTGCACTGATACTACCAAATCAGCTAATCTTTTGTGTGCAGTCTCCTTTCACACACAGCCTCCTTCATCGTGCTATGTCAGTACAGTTCCAGCATGCAGCACTTACTGATCAGCAGCAGAATGGGATTAACAGAGATCAAGCCATATTGTTCAAAGGCAGTAGCTCAGAGCTATTCTACTGAGAGTAGAATAATCAACAGTACCTTTTCCTACAACGTCAAATTACTTTTTGACCGGAAACCAGTATATGATTATATCTACCTTACCAATTGGCTTCATCATAATTGGCTTCTAGGTGAGGCAGCATACATAATAAAATAAAAATACAGAGAAAAACAAAATGCCTAATATACTTAAACATTTAAAGTCTTATGAGCTGTGAGCTGTACCATGTATACTTTGGGGTATTCTTTTTTTCAAGTACAGAAGCTTTCAGGCTCTTCAAGGTTTCAACATACAGAACTAATTGAATAGATTTTTTTTAATTTTAATTCTCTTGTGATTTGAATGTGATAATGTTGTATCGGCTTCTTCTTTTAATACCATGCTTTAATTTAATGTATACATTCAGATTAATATTAAAAGTACTAAATGGCAATTTGTAGCAGTTGACAACTAAATTTGTTCCTGAAATTTTTCCTTGCCACTGACATACTAATGAAATTTGGCTAGAAGTAACATCCAAATCATGCATATTTAAAGTCTAATTAGTTGTCAAATTTATGCAGATACTTTGAATACTTATGAATATTCCCTGTAATGAGAGTGGGAAACAGGGATATATTGCCTAATGTTTTAATGTACGTTATCAGAAATTCAAAGTATGCTTTTAAGAATAATTACAGGATATCTTCATAAATATATCCACAACTCTTACATCAATACATAAGTAAAAGTTGAGCGGGAAAACCATTATATAATGGGTTTCCTACATGTTAAACAAAAACAGGTGAGGTTTTGATAGAATGGATCTATGTATTTCATGAATTTATAGAATCATATCTGTCACCTTTTGATGTGTGATCATAGGATCCAATGTCACACTTTCATTTTTTTTTTTTAATTCTACATGTGTGAATAGTAATGGAAAGATCAGCTGCTGTAAGGGGTGACAGTGTTTGAGGCCGTAATGACTAGGTATTATTCTGATAAGAGGAATGAATGTTTTTAAAAATCGACACAATACAATGTTCTGTGCCAGAACATCTTTGTAGCTGAGGTCATCAGAAATCATCTTCAGTGCAGCTGGGAAACTCCCCTCTGCTGTGTTTGATTCCTTGGGTGTACAAGGAAAACAGTCTGCTGCAACAGATCTTCAGGACACTGTTCTCAAATTGAAAATATGAGCACAGAAATAACCATCCCATCGTAAATCAATAGGACCTGTTAAAGTGTGCAAGAAAGTAGATATAAAGATGTACACTTTTATACTTGTATATAAAATGTGCTTTTATGTTTGTGTGTGTAAATAAAAATAGAAGAGCAATATAAAGACATTCAAAAAAAATCCTCCAAAGCCCTGGGGGTCATTCCCTCGTTCTCGAGCTGGAGCCTAGTAAAAACACCGGGCAGCTCGTCAGGACCAAGCACCCTCCCTGCCCCTGCCCCTTGCAGCTCGCGCTACAAGGCCTCTGCGTGCCCCACAGCCCCCTCACTCTTTCCTTGTGCTTCAGTTCCCTTCTTCCCACAAAGCCTGGAGGCTCTGCTGATGCGTGGAGGTGCTTATACAGAGAAATTACCATAAAAATGCAGTGCCTGAGAGCATGCTTCAGAGACCTGTAGGTTTGTTCTTTCTCAGCTTGCCAGCATGTTCCTTCCCAAGCACAGTAGCGGTTCAGCAGAACGTGGCGCTCCCCTGCACACGGGGGCTTGGTGCAACAACCAGTTTCTGCTAACACTGGCTCACAGGCCCTGTTGAAATTCTATCCTAGGACTGACCCTTCTCAGCAGAAGTGGGTCACCGTAGAGGCAATACCACAAGTAGGTGTGTGGTGTTTACACCACTACAGCTGCTTCTGTTTGGGGGAGTGTAGTGGTTATATACCAGCACAGAACAGCTCTGCCTGTACCTGAAACACGTGTCCAGCATTACATGTTGCTTTCAGTAAGTCACTCCTACTGCAGGGACAAACATATTTTTATGGATATTCAGTGGATTTAAGTACAGAAAAGCAAAATGAACCTAGCTAGTCAAGTAGGGCTGAAGGGCACTGGCTCTTCCGTCAGTAGGTCCAGTTGATGCTGTGGCCTCAGCGGTGGTTGTGTTGGGAAGCGTGGGGAAGGTAAAGCGCGATGCCAGTAGCTTGGCTGTGGTGCTGACAGGCATAGATTTAAATTATATCCACAGCTGTGTTCTAAACTATTTCATGTAGTATGGTTTCTTTTGAAACTACGCTCTTTAAAGGGAAAATCAGGGAAAATCAGTAACTGATGGTGTATCCTGCCTATAGGATATGAGCTATTGGGACTACCATGATGGAGTTATGCTCAGATACATCTTTATTGTCCGTAACAGAACTGTCTTTTAAACAGTGTGAAATACATAAGTCTTAAAAACAGATCTGTGATTCTGAATATTTTTAATTTAATTATGATCTTCTATCTTGCTACCTAGACAGTAAAGCCAAGAATTTATCGTACATATATTTAGTTTTGAAAGACTTTTGTGTGTGGTTTTTGTGTGTGTTTTTCCTGTGTTTGTATGATTTTCATTTTTGTGGGTCTATCAGTTCTTTTTGTGTCTTCCAAGTGGAGGTTTGCTTGAGACATGGTCATATGGATGGTTTGTGGATTGTTTTTGAGCAACAGCAGGAGTTCCTTGATGTTCTACTTTGTTTTTTGTGTTGTAATAGTCATTCCAAAGCTTGTCTCTTATTATTAAATGAATAGTTTTAAGTGCTTTTGAATGGTTGCTCTATTTTTGGAGCCATTTATTTTCCCGGGTGTCTCATAATATCCACATAATGGAGTCCAATGCAGCTTCATGAGAATACAGATAAACGTGTAGCTACTTCAGGTTACTTAATATTTTTTCTGTGGGAGACATCACCTACAATCTCAGCTGTTCATTTTACTGAGTGGGGCTACAGTATAATCAAATGTTGTACAGTACAAGATATCTGCTCCAATTTGCCATAAAGTCAAATGTTCATATTTGAAGACTTCTAAGAGAAAAAAGGGCTTCTTTTCAAGAGCTTGTTCAGGAAAAGAGTTTGGATTCTTTTTCTTTTTTTTTTTGGTGGGGGGGGGGGGGCAAGGTGGGGGGGTGTGGAGGATGGGAAAGAGGAACTTGCAGTATCAAACATAATAATCTTATTGGCAATAGACATGTAAAAATTGGTCATTAGAATAGCCTATATCCAGCTTGATTAAATAAATGTCTAGTAGATGATGATGCTAAAATATGATTAAGCTATACAACTGCAGCATTTATGACTCTGAGGCAGGTGACGTGAATTACTTAAAAGGTTATGATGACAGATCACCAGTTTCATGAATGCCAAGCTGTCCAGAAAATAAAGATTGAGGTGCACATATGTTGAATTTTAACACCTTCCCCACATTCTTTATCAAAATGAAGAAATAAAAAGAATTGAAAGCTTCTCGGAATTAGAGTGAAGCCTGGGTAGGAGGAAAATAAAAAAGAAAAAAAAAGAAACTTTGTAGAGTTCTCCCTTTAAAAAAAAATGATGATCCTCACAGCACACACTGACACTTTATGTCATGTTTGGCCAAGCCAAAGACAAGTGAAAAGTGTCAGGTGAGGTTCTGCCCTTCATCCCTTGTGTCAGCACCAGCACTTTGCTGGTCCTGTGATGATCTAGTTCAAAGACCTAAATCAAACTACCTCTCTTTTTGTGAGAAGGGAACCTGGGACAATCGTTGCAATGAATGTTGGCAGATCTTATCCCTGTATACATTATTCAGAGAAATTACAGATGCTTGCGTCTAGGTTTCCAACATCTATCTATCTCGATTAGGAGAAAAACTTCTGGTTGGTATTTTTATGAAACTCTTAAAAATATATATATATAAAACAAAAATAAATAAAACAGTATATATATTTTACTCTCCAGAACGGGAAGTTCACTTATTTGTCTCTCAAAGATGTATAATTTAACTGGAAATTGTCATCTTCTATGAAGGTGATTTTGATTCTTTATTTAAAGCTAGCTGCAGCAAATATCATTCCAAAATGTAGGCAATGAGATCTGAAAGCTAGCACAGGCTTCTTTTCAAGTAAGAGAGAGACTTACAGGACAAAAAAAGAAAATAGTTGAATATGTGGTATTAGATAATCATAAAATTGTTAAAGTGCATTTGCATTCGTAACTAAAAGACTTTCTTTCTTTAATCCACCACCTAACTGATGTGTGACAGTGTGCCACTTGCTGAGACCTTGCATAGAAATGCCAAGCTACTCTGCAGTCTCGCCAAAACTCAATTTAAATAAATTCAGTTAAGTGAATCCAACACAGGAAAGAAAATGTAGTTTGACCCTCTTAAGGTAGATGGGCAGGGAGAAGGAGCATTGGAGATCATTGAAAAAATTGTTTTAATTGAGAGTAATTTCAGGCCAAAGTTGCAGTTATTTAAATTATGGCTACAGGAGAATGAGTGGCCATCTTTCTAACATTATGAAACATTTAGTTTTATTTAATCCCTTAAACTTCTTGATTAGTTAGGCTATTGTTCTACTGTAGTCTGGCAATTCTCTTAATAATGGCATGGCAGAATCATTTCCATTTGTGTTCAAATGTAAATTCTGTCACTTTGTAGCTTAGGAATTTCGGCATCTCATTTAAGCTATTTTCAGTTCTTATGTTGGTCTTGGCATCATGTCAAACTTAGCAAGACAGTAATACCTTATTGGATGATTTATTTTCTTGAAAGATGCATGTTTAGAAGATATTCTAAAACAGAATGTGACAGCAATGTGGTTTAGCAATTCTTAAATATTAGTAATGCAGTCTATTTTCTTTGAATGGTGCTGTTATTTTGTGTTATGCCAATAATAACGGAAGTTTGAGTGGTAGAGAGCAAGAAATAGAAGAAAATCATCCAAACAAAACAGAATTACAGCTCATCTTACACCCAAGTGGAAAATCAAGTAATACCATGGCTTACAGTCACAGTAATACGATGGTGTACAGTCCCAACCTGTTCTTCAGTTTTAATCTGAAAGACCTGCCGAAGATGCACACTTAGCAAAGCGGCATGGTTGTGTCAAGGGGAGAAAAAGAAGTAAGCAGAGGGACATTCGTATTTCAAAAGTTTTGAACTTTGGATCAGTTTGGAATGAAACACAATTATAGGGAGAGATGGAAGGCAGCTGCAGCAGAATGATTGATAAGGCCTTTCCCCAGTCATTTGTGAGACCAGGAGCAAAGTGCAAGCAACTATGAAAATGCAACAGAAATCTTGGAGTGGAAGAATTGCTGGAGGTTGATAGCCTTTCTCCTATCTCTGATGGGGACCTTAAGTGAAAGCGCAAGAGCAGAGCCCAAAATATAGCAATATTTCCCTCTCGTATTTACCAAGAATAGTAGGATACAAGCAGATTATCTTTAGCATGTCAGCAATTTATGTATTTCTTTATAAAGACAAACCAAACCTATAATTATGGAGATTAAATTATAAAAGCAGTTCATGAATCTGTATAATAAGGTATGTAACTTTTACAGCTAGTTTTGGCTCAAAACAGCTATGCTATATCTACACTGTGAAGACTACACCATTAGCTTTCAAATGTACTGACTCACAATATTAATAATCCTGAAAAAAGTTAATTCTTAAGGTGAATGGAGCGAAATGATAACTTTGGAAGAGGAACTTAGCATTTTTTTCCGCCAGAGACAATTTTTTTTTAAATAAACCATTTTCTTTAGATCTGCCACACCCAAAGACTATTAATAAACAGTCTTGTAAGTTCATTTCCAGCAACAGGCTGCTTGATGATCATTTGGAAAATTTGCTACAACTTCTAGCTGTTGCTCTTACTTTGAGAGGGGAGGGGAAACGAAAATGTATATATAACCATTTCTTTAAAGGATTGCAGCCTGCCGCAATGCAGACTTAGTAAAGTACAGCACAAGTACATTCTCAAACCATAAATCTGCATATTTTAACATTTTAAAAAAAGAATGCCATATAATACCTTTTTTTTGTGAAGATATTAGTATACATATATATTAGAATACACATATGTTAGAAATAAAAGAATGTAATCAAGTACTATTAATACTTCTCCATTGCAAGTGTCCTAATAATTTGTGTCAGCAGTTGGCCTGGCCTATTACATGACCTAAATTACTGTTGCTAAATTTTAAAATGGGCTCTAATTTAGAACAGTACTTAGGATAACGCAGGAAGGCTGTGACGGCAAAAGTTATTTCTGTATAACTGAATCTTTATATATTAACCATATACTCTCAATTTTATAGAAGTATCCTAGTAATTCATCTGTGTCCATCCTCATCATTGATCTGTATTCATTTTTATATGTACAAATTATATGTTTTCATAGTGTCCATCCTTAAGATATGTGCAAATCTGCCAGAGCTATGAGGAAAACATTTTTTTTGAAATAACCATCCTCATTCATTACCCTTCCACCTTAATAACAAACACAAAGCTTGGTCCTTGCTTAGTCATTCAGCATTCACAAATTCTGGCCTTCCTTGTGTGCTGTGCAATGAATTGAGAAAGATGAACTTTAGCACGAGCAGACAAAAGCCGTACAAGGGATGCAGGTTCCAGCCGTGCTCGGCGCGTACGTGCACTGCTGCGTGGTGAGCGACACGAGCGATGACCGCCCGCAGACACGCAGCCCTAGGGTGGGCCTTGGTGCGTCCAGCCTCAGCCTCCTGCTCAACTAAGCCCTGGCAGCTGCCTCACCTCAGGAGGAGGAAAGCCAGGTGTTCTTTAATGCAGAATTTGCTTTGCCTTTTTTTTTTTTTTAACATGCAAGGTGTTTATTTCATCTACCGCAAGACATGCTTCAGTCTGTCTCAGTTTTAAAAACAATTATAACAAAGCAAAAAAAAAGTGTGCTAAATATTATATGTTGCCTATATATCACAAAACAAGAATAAAGCGGTAATTTCAAAATTATGCCACCTATCAACTAATACTCACCAAACATTATAGTTATAGATACTCTGAAAAGAGCCCACCCAACAGCCTGTGGCTTTTCGATGTTAGTATCAGTTTGTTCAGTCTTGCATCTGAAACCTGTGTGAAGTTTTTGCCTTTAGTCTAAAAGTGGATGAAATTCAAACCAGAGGTTAGTAAGGATCTGGAAGGCAGAAATTAAGTTATAATTTGGGGAAAAAAATACCATAGTAGTGATGCTGCATGCAAATCTGTGGGTCTCCTATCTTGCAGAAGCAGTAGCTTTTAGCAGAAAAATGATGAGAAAGAAATTTACTGTCTGTTGCACTGGCATAAATCTGATGTTGAAGCTGCAGATAGGAAAGCTGGTATGGCTCATAAATCAAGAGAGATGATGTGTAATACATTAGAAACAAGAATAAAGATTTGAGACAGAGATGTGCAGAGCTTTTCAAGTGAAGACACCAATCATATGTACCTGGTTACAGATGTATGGTTTATTTTTACTGTTACTCACCCTGTCTGAAGCCCTGTTTATGAAGGATGTGAACTGGGAGCTGCAGGCAGGCTTGCAGCAGAGCCAATGTGTCCTTTCACATTCTTTTTTCTGCTTAAAGCAATTTTTCTTTTTTCTGCATCAGCTGGGTANGGAGCCAATGTGTCCTTTCACATTCTGTTTTCTGCTTAAAGCAATTTTTCAGTTTTTTCTTTTTTCTGCATCAGCTGGGTAGAAGTTATTTTTGTCTTAATATGTAATTCATGTGTATATGCAAATACCTTGAATAATTATTTTTTAAAGTTACTGGTCTGCCCTTGGGTATCTCTCTCCGTGTACTTTTCTTTAGAGCAGTCATAAGGATATCTCCAAAAAGATATTGATTCATCTTTTATATCTTTTATATGTGTGTCTATATAAAAGTTGTTCCTTGTCCCAGCAAGCGGCCCTCAGGGAAGAGCCCGGCGGTGCCAGGGCGCAGAGCTGGGCTTATTGAATCCCTGGGGTGATGCCTTCTCCAGCTGCTCTGTAACACCAGGAGAACGTTACCTGCAATGGCAACATGGGATAACATGGAATAAAAACAATACTAACCAAGCAAGCAACAGAAAACATAAATTGTGTGTAAATCCTATGTGCTTTTATAGTGAGACTGCCTCCAGGCTCAGCGCAGTTTTAGAGCTATTCGCACATGCAGAGCAAGGCTTGCTGAGAACCTCCTAGCTCAGAATTTCTTGATGCTTTTGTTTGTTGATTTTAAAATTTATTTTATGGTTATCAGTAATGAAGCAAGTGTTACAATCCTAATTTTGAGTCTGGGAACTGTGAACTGTTTCAGGTACAAACCAGAAGAAAAACCCAAATAATTCATCGAAGCCTTCACGATTCCAGTATGCTTTAATAAAGTTAATAACCTTAATTTTGACACAACTGCTGTAGGGTGTATTGTCGGGTATGTTTCCTTCTAAGGACTTCCCTTAGCAAGACTTCACTACTGTTGACCCTCAGAATTTTTGAGAAGGACTATTTCTGAATACTTTCTGATAAAGTTGCTCTTCATGGGAGTTGCTTGTCATGCGAGTAAAGGTGAAACATTGTGTCAAAAGATTATTTCAAGAGAGAAAAATTGCAAATGCTAAGGGCTACTCTCTGGTTGTATTGAGGTTTTTTGAAAGATTATCTAATGTTTCAGACCATATCCAGCTTCAGAGTGACAGATTTAAATAAAGTGGAACTTCTGTAGTTTTTAATGCAATGTTTTGTATTAATTTGCTGAAAAAATTTTACCAGAGTGGTGATTTCCTGTCTAGTAACTTTTTGTTTCTTTTCTTTTTTCTGTTCTTTTTTTTTTTTTCTTTTTTTTCTTTTTTTTCTTTTTTTTTTTTTTTTTTTCTTTTTTGTTTTNGGCATGTTCCTGGCCCTCCTGCTTGCTTGTGGGAATGAATATTTTGGTCCTTGGGAATTGTAGAGCCCATTGTGAAGAATGGCAGGCCTCCAACGTCTCACAGCATGCACTCATTCCTCCACCAGTACACAGGATCTTTCAAGAAGCCCCCTTTGCGGAGACCGCATAGCGTCATAGGGGGAAGCCTCGGCTCTTTCATGGCAATGCCTAGAAATGGGAGCAGATTAGGTAATTTGCTACGTTATTTTTAATTTCATTTTCTTTTCTGTAAAGAGATGTGCGGTTATTCTGATGCTTTAAGAGATTTTTGGCAATGCAATAATTTTTATTATAAGGTTGTTACAGAAAACTCTAAGGTGCTGAATGCCTCTTCAAGGTCCTTAAGTGGCAAGTTAAAAAGAGCATATAGAAATCATCCATAAATCTATTTGACATGCATAAATTAAAAAGTATTCTTTTGTAATAGCACGTAAGGAACCTGAATGTCCATCTCAGTTAAGCATCATTGAGAACTAGAATTGTGTTAAGATTTAAAAAAAAAAGATAATTTATACATGGAATTTTAAAAATGATGTATTACTCTAGCCTTTTTTTTAGAAGTATGAAAAAAAATGACCTTCTTCCAGCGATAAATTGAGGCCACTCAACTATAATTATCGTTTTGTTGTGGTCTGGAGCTATATTTGTGGTTCATAATTACAGTTAAAACATTTTTTTTCTCTTGCAAGTAATTTGTCATGTTTCCGCCTCCAGTCACCAATAATGTTTTACGCTGTTTTTGTGTTATGTTAAATTATGCTTAATTAATTGATCATAGAAAATGAGAGCAAGTCACAGTTTAATTAGAATGCTGTGCATTTTGCAGTCTTACGCCCTCCTTTAGAAACGGATGATATTTCGACCGAGTTCCTTTGGTCTTTTAGGTATAATCTTTTAAACTTTACTAGTTGCTTATGGATACCCTCTATAGATGTCCTCAACTATCATATCACACATCAGTTTCAAAACTGTTCCAAACCTTTTTACTGTTTGTGCTGCTATTCAGTCTCTAAAAGAGCATTCCCTGCTCGTGACTGGAGTTTAGCAGCTGTTATTATCCCCGAAAAAAAGGCTTTGACAGAGCACAATTTTGGGTATAGTCTCAATTCCTGATGTCACTGAGGTTCTCCACACTTCACTTGACCTTTTTTTGCCTGGCCAGGCTTTGCGTAAGTAGCGATTGCCAAGAATCTAATGAAGAGACAAAGTTTTTTTAAAAAGTTGTGTACTTCATGTTTCTGGTCACGAGTACTGAGTCTTTTATGGGTTATCTGTCAAACCAGGCATATAAAAATGGTATACAAGAGAGTTGTCTGCTTGTGTGTGCTCCTTTGTTGTGTTGCCTTAAAAGTATAATACAATAAATGTTTTAAAGCTAATTTACCAATAAGTTATTCCTTCTAAAATTTTCAATGTGATTTTCAAATCAGCTTCTCAAAAGAAGAAATTGCTTTAATGACTTTCCTTTTTTTCCCCTTTTTTTAATATTTTACGTTAACAGTAATTTTCAACTGAAAATTCTGATGTGAAAATGTTGCAGAACCATGGTATTTATTTGATTTAGGTGGACAAGTTAAGTGTTTCTAAATGAAACCCATAATTTGAATATTTTATATTATTTTAAAAAGTCCTACGTTAAGTAACTGCAGATTCCTGAAGAATTTGCAGTTTCTTTGAAGTAGAAAGAAATAGATTTAAAACGTTTATACATCTTTTTGCTTTGGGTACAGAGTTGCCACTAGAACATCTATTTGCAATACTGTGTTATATTCTTTATCAGGCTTATTTTTTTCCCTCTAACCTTTGTTGTAGGATGAAAACACTTTCATGTGTTAGCTGGGTGGTATACACGTGAACAAGCATAAATCACTAGTGCTCTTTCTGTTCCTTTTTCACATCTTTCCTCTCTTTGTTTCTGCCATATGGGAATGCTCGTTACTCAGCAGGATGCTGAGGTTTTTTGCATGGGAATAGTGATGTCAGAAATGTCAAAGTGTCAAATATTCCACACTACATAAAACTTTTTTCTCCATTCATCCTTTTTCTTTTCACTTTTTCCTGTATTCTGGTGGTGGGAACATGCAATCAGAGAGAAATCCTTGAGGTAGCTCAAAATGATGGCAGTAAGAGGAAGGTTATTTGCGTTAAAAATAAAATGAAAATGAAACAAGCCTTGCCGCAGGTGCAGGTTTATGTGGCTTGCTTTTGAATGAGATCTTCAATGCAGAAATTGCTTGAGGAGCATAGGGGATTCAGGATTATTTTTTGAGCATTTAACATGAGTTTCTATGATTGTGTTAATACGAAGATATTTTTAAGATTTTTCTACTTGGAAACGTTTCTGTTGACTTAGGTTTTGTTAAATCTCTCTTAAAGACAAAAAATAGGAATTTCTGGCCAAGGAGTTTGTCTTTGCTTAAAATTTTGCACTCATTTTTATTTTAATACTCCCTAATCATTGTAGTACTGCATAATGCCTGTGTCTCAGATAAAGTTACAAATCAGCCATGCTGCTGATGCACTTGACAGTCGTGCTGTTTTGCTTTTATTTATTTTTTATTTTTTTAAAAGCTCCTGTATGTTTAAAAGTTCCTGAATGCAAGCTCCAAAAGTCTTGCAGCTCCAGAAGCATTTACCTGCTGCAGTCCAGTTTGGAGCCGGTGCTAATAAACCCCTATGAGGCCGGACCCTTATCTGACTGAATGCAGAGCCAAGTGAGATGTCCTTGTTCCCTAGTTGTATAACTGGTAATGCTGAAGAGGCCCTTCGAATAACCAAAGCCAACTCTGGCCAGCTCTGAGCTGGAGCAAACAGGGAGCAAAACGTCAGGGAGCGTGAGCAGCAGCCTGAGTGCAGTTTGCCCATGCTTTTCCCACTTGCACTAATATGATTATGGAAATGTTCTGTTTCTTCGTGAGAAATCAAAAAGGATGAATTTTCTGTACTGTTTTTGTAGTTTTATAATGTTAACAACAAAGGGAGTTTCTCACCATTTCCTGCCTCAACGTGGAGTGTTTTTAGTGCAACTGATCATAAAGTTTATTCAGTTCATAGGAAAGTAAGCTCTAGAAGAGTGCAAGGAATTAAATATGCAAGCCATGTGTTTTTTTTGTCAGCATTCAAAGTAAGTTTGAAAGAGCACACATCCTGACTGATCAGTGGGTATTAGCCTAGCTCACTTGGATGAGCTTTCATTTGCTGCACTAAAGATTCCTTATTTTCTAATTTCTTCTGTCCTGAATTCCTCATAACTGAAATAACAGCATCGTTTTCTTTCAAATGTGCTTCTGTAGTTTTCATATTTCACTGTAGTCACCTCCATGTTTTGACTACAAGAATGCCCAGGGTGTTTAATTAGGTATGAGAGTATATCAAACATCTACATAAGAGAGTGGTTATGGTATTCAGTGAGACCAATTCAATAAATTATGGAACCATTAAAGACTTTGAAAACCATGCAGTCTGGCTTTGGTGCAGGTGAACTTATCTACAGAGAAAAACTTAGTGAAATTAGGGGAAAAAATGCATTTTTTTTTATCATTGCTCGATCCAATATTATCATTGGGCACCTGTGTAAAATGATTAAAATGATTAGGTTAATGCCTTGTTCTTGGTTCTTATGCTATTAAAATAATGAACATATGGCTCAACTAATTCTTTTTTTAATTGAATAAAATAAAAGGACACGTTTCTATTAGGTAGTAACACAACCAAAAATTTAAAAAAATCTTAAAGTACCCATAATTAGATAACAAGTTAATGTTCAAAGCATCTGAAAACCCTTGTAGACAGGAGCACCTGGATATTCAATCCATTAGAAATTCAGGCAAGAGCTTCCTGATTTTAGATGCTACTAGTTGTATCCTGCGTAGGACATTTTGTGTATATATTTTTATATATATATACCCGATATACCCTACATATATAATATTTGTTTGGATCCCTTGTGGGTATGTAACTTATATTCAGATTATTTACAGTATTACTAGATTGACCTTCATCTTGTTGAAGTCTAAGGTACTAGAATATAGACTTGTAGGGCACAGATCGAGATCCACTTTGCTTTTTCATTCATGATTTGGAGAGAACCGAATGTTCTTGCCCATCTACATTATCTGCCCCCAATGTAAGATTCTGTATTACTGATTCTTGAAATATTACTTACTTGTATATTATTGTGTAGGTGGTCATCTTAGCAGAAGAATTATCTTTGTCAAGTGGGACCTTCTCAGTTCTGAATGTTACATTTCAAAGTGTAATTTTGTGATATGTATCCTTTGTGAATTGAACATTGTGTATTTTATGTTGAACTCTATGAAGGTGTAAAGCACATGACTCCTTTACTGTATGCATTAGTCTTCTCAAAAAATGATGTAACTGTTTCTTTGCTGAGAATATAATGTTTTTTGATTTGCCTTATTTTGCGAGGTTGCTCACATAATGTTTTTTCTCCTAGCCTTTTTAAAGACAGTAGGCTTTGGAGCCCTACAAGGGGCCTTACACTGACTGAGACTGGGAAACAACAGTAGCTGTTATACATAATTTTTTAGGACAGAATCTTGAGAGCTGTAATTGCTCAAATGGATACCATGACTCACAGAGGAATCTTCTAAAGAGTATTTATAAGAGAACTGAAATGGTGAATGTGCTGTTTCTAGCACATGTGCTGTTTTCCAGCACTCAGCAGTGCTGAGATCAAGAGCATTGCTGCAGATAATGGTTTCAATAACACTTTTGTATTATGAACAGTAATTTCCTACAACTTACCTTGGATTTTAAGTACATAGCTAGAATGAAGAGTGAGACAAATTTCTCTCAGATTTTGCAAAGAAGGTTAACATTTTGTCTGCTTAGCTTAAGGTTCAGGCTGACCTTTAGGAGCCACTTTCTGAACATCTCTTCCTCTAGTTCAGTCTAACATACCTCTAGAAGCACTGATGAGTATTTATCTTGTTTGAAATCAGCAAATTCTCCTTATTATACCAGGTGTGCAGCTTTTTGTCTCTCATTCAGTCCAAATTTGTGCAGCAGTTACTCATGCAATAGGGATTTTTAATTAGAACCCAATTTAGATCCATATTGCTGCTCCATGCATTCTGAAAACTTTGCGTATAGAATACAAGCTTAGCTTGTGTGTTTACCTGATGTGCTTTGAGTTGAATTACGCGCTGCCAGTACCTTTGAGCTCATCTTTTTATATCCATTTTTTTTTTCTATAAAAGGGAAATTCTTCGTCCTGAGGAAGGATTTGATCCTTTGAAGTCTGCATGGTTCTATGTGAGCCAGTATAGGCAAACCTTTTAGAAGGTGTGTTCATGACTGAACTTCTGCCTGAAGGCTCTTTTCTCGAAAAGCAAGTTTTCCTGCTGGTTGAGCAGTGATAAAACCTGCATACTCTACTCTGCTTTTATATTGTCGCAGTTCTGTACAAATGGCAGGTACATTGGTTTTAAGACTGTATTGAGCTCTGCATATTTTGCTAAGATTAGTATTTTTATGAGTATATTTCAGAGTTTCTGGTTGTCTGTCAGGCCCCAGTTTTACCCTATATAAGATCATGCATAACACCTAGGAACAGGAGAGATCAGGGATATTGGTGTCATTTGAAGCCCTTCCCTCATTTGAAGTATTTGTCTTTGTAGGATTTTGGATTTAATTTTTTCGGAGATGATGATGGGGATCATCATCGTAGTGGATCATCTTGTAGGACCATTTTCCCTTTGTGTGTCTTGCCTCTCAATGACACCATCTTGATGTTTTTCTTCATCATTACAATATGCATCTTCTGGAGCCCAGAATATCCTGTATCGCTTAAAAGTAATATATGTGTAAAACATTGCATACGTAAACTGATTTGCATGGATCATTCTGCAAGATTATGATGAAAGAATGAATTTCAGTTCGCATAAAAATTCTGCAGTACCCTACATTTGGGGCAGGCTGTTACATAAATTCCTCTGTAAGATTGTAAATTTCACTTCAGTAATTAAGGGAATCAAGTCGTCTGCCCAATCCCCTTTTGCACTGGCGGTCTCTATTAAGGCAGCCAGAAAACATCCCTGTCTCCTGCCCCTGATCCCTGAGTGCCACATGCGCATTTTAAAAAATACTGCACCTACACTTTGAGGGTTTGTTTTTTTTAACGTCTCTGAAGAAATGTTTAAGTGTCTAACCTCAGGTAACCTAACTTGAAAATCTTACATATTCTTCTCAAAACTGTATTATATTTTTCTGTGAGTCTCAGTTTTTCTTTTTGCAAAGGTGAAAAGAGGGAATACTGGAACTGAAGACCTGAAGAAAAGGTGGCTTATAGACATTGTGGGTTAACTGTATCAGTTTTAGGAGAATAGGTGTTGCTAAAAACCGAATAAGATAATGGTAAAATTTGTGTATAACTGCTGTCCTGATAGGTATTTCTGTTAAATTGATGCTTTTAATTCTTGTGCCATTCCTGAGCCATAAAAGAAAAAAAAATCAAGACTACAATGGACTTCTGATGATGACATTAAAAAGTACTGCATAGTAAAGATACTTTTTTTTTCTGTGTATGTTTGAGAGACGTTAGTGGAATGCTGATTTCCTGATTGATGATTGATATGCTTTTTTTTGTTGTTAGATATTGTTCATGAAAATCTGAAAATGGGGTCGGATGGTGAAAGTGACCAAGCTTCTGGAACATCATCTGATGAAGTTCAGTCTCCCACAGGTGTTTGTCTCAGAAACCGGATACACAGGCGAATCTCTATGGAGGTAATTCACTTTTCACATAAGGAACAGTTAAATTGACAAGAGACTTGGGGATTGCTTTAATTGTTCCATATAACTGGTTGGCTTCCTCTCAATTAACTTTAAGCAGGCTGACATATATTTAGTGTGGAGAGCATTATTATGCTATGGCTTAAACTTCTGTTTCCATTTGTCACACAGAAATCTGTTGATTCTCTTTAATTGTTTATCAGTTGTTGCATTTTGAAAAAAACAAAGTTCCCGAAACTTCAATTTTTAAGAAAAATTGGAAGTATAGCTTTAGTGTTCGTAATGTGTGTTTGGTAGAACTCTCAAGAATTTATAGGCATTGGTGAATTTAGTCAAGAGTATCTTTGTTTCACATTCTGTGCCACTTAGGATATTCAACTTAGGTAGTATTTGGATATTTTCACATAGAACTGCTTCTAATCTTTGTAAAACAAATGCTACAGAAGAGATGGTCCTGCCTGCTTCAGCCTTTCTCTCTCTTCCTGTTTTTTAATGAACGGAACCTTACAGGATGGTAAACAAAAGGAGGAAAAGTACCTTTTGAATAACTGTGCACATAATTTCCTTTATTTATGAGTCTCATTACGAATACTAACCACCCTTGTACTTGCTTTGTTGTCATTTCCCTTGACAAAAAAAAAAAACAGAACACTTCCCTGCTTCTAGAGTGTGCAAAAGTTATAATTATATTGGAGCCCTTACGTACTACTCAAGTAGCACGTAGAATTTTGTAGTTGTTGCATTATAACACGTACAACATACGCACTTTGTAAGACTTCAAAATCTTTATTCAAAGTATGATATCAAATAGAGGATTTGGGAAGCAAATCTGGATAAGTTACAGTAGACTGTGCATGCCAATTTTTTTTTTATCTGTAAGGAGTTCAGTTATGCTTGTAATTCCAAGATTCCAAGCATGAAATGCTGGTAGGATTCCAAGAATGCAGGAATTAATTGCATTAATTATTTATATCTTTTCTAGCACCTGAGTTTTTGTCTTCAAGCTGTCTGCGTTTGTGTGTTAACCTCAGGTTTGAACTAAAGCCTGTTAAAGCTGGACTGTTGGCTTGGGTTTCTCTGACATTTTTGTAGAATGCTTAAATTAAAAAACAAGATTGCACATCAGAATGTATGCTAGAGAAACATAAAATCTTCTAAATTATTTTCCTGATGGGTTTCCTTTTACTCATTACCCATTTTCTCTGCCTTGAAACATGCATTTAGAACAGGAAAGAAAAAAGGAAGTTAATGATAGATAATGAAATTAGCAAACTGAAATGAAAATGTGTCAAGTCTTCCGGAGGGGGCTAAGAGCCAGGGTTACGGTCTTTTTAGATTAGGATTTTAGCTCATGAAGCTCTGACAGGAGCTATAAAATAATGCAAAAAAAAAGGGATATCAAATAAAAGCAACTTTTCAGTGGGCTGCTTACACTGTAAAACGGTTTTAAAGTTGCTGCTTCAGAGGTATGAAAATTCTTTTATGTAAATTGTGTTTGCCCAGTGTTAATTTCTTCATTTTTTCTCCAAATTTGAAATGTTTGTTTCTGGGACTTGAAATTAACATTATTTCTTTGTTGCTTGGCTCAGTCGACGAGCACGGCAGCCTTTTGGCAGGTATTGCTGTACATGCTGTGACAACTGTAGTTTTTCTCCAAGATTGCTTCAGTATTGGCATGGTGACTTCCAAAATAAGGTTTTAAGCTAACATTTGAAAACATTCTTACTTCTGAATTTTAGAACAGTATCTTTGATAAATATTTTTCGTTGACATAATTTTCACTACATAAAAGTGGTTTGGGGGATTTTCATGGGTGTTTGTTTGTTTTTGCGTGTTTTGTTTAACCTATTGTTTTATGTCAGAGGAAAAACTATCTTTGTAGCTTTGGTTAAAATATTTTCCAAATTGTAATCTTTATGGTATAGCATTCAATGTAGCTGGCTTCCAAAGAGGCAGGTTTGAGGGATTACACTGTCTACCTGTCTTCTTCTTTTCAACCTTCTTGTGGGTCTGTTTCAGTCACATTGAAAACCTCACATATGAATTTTCTCTTAATTTCTGAGGAAGAACACCCTCTGAATCAGGAGAAACTCTTACTGCATCCATTGCTAGAAAAGCAACAGCCTTTATTACGTGCCACAGTAGCCAAGCATGAGCTCAGTCTCAGGGGAGATGTCCATGCAGAATGGTGCCACGCTGGTCCTGCTCTTGGTGCTTGGGCACTGCTGCATCCTTGGCTGTCAAGGGCCGTGAATGCAGGTTTTGTTGATTGTACTTGTCTGGCTTTGTGCCTTGCCTCGGCTGGTTCAGTAATTTGATATGTAAAAGGAGAGAAAAACTAGTCCTTATGTAGAACTGAGTTGTTAGCACTTGGGTTTTTCTTTGTGGGAGTATGGGGATTTGTCATTTCTAGGCATGTAGTCTAAGGACATATTTCTTATTAGTTCATTTAGGTTGAATATATGCTGTGATGCTGTGTATGCTGTATACTGTCTGTGTAGTTTTAGCAGTCAGTTAGTATGTGCCTGATCATTATTTGATGTAGTCTGCTGATTGGTTAATCAATTGTACTTCAAACCCATTGCAGGGGATACTTGATTAAAATTCTATAAAAAGTTAGATAAACTTACAAAATTTATGTAAATTAAGTTCATATAGATTATATATATTTTAAGATAACTAATCAGGTAAAGCTGAGAACTTGGAATAGCCCTTTTTCCTTTTTAGACTTTTGGATATAAGGATGGTTTTTGTGCTTCACTTGACCTTCCTTTAGGATTCTATGGACTATTTTTATGCAATTTAGCCATGGATTCCACCCCCCCCAACCCCCCCGAAAAAAAAAAAATACATGCTTACTAAAGACATGTATGCCATAAACTTAAGAACTAATTGTTGATACTGAATATTCCGGGGATGTTTTATATTTCAGAAAATACATTTTGACCCAAAATGTATATCAGAAAACTTATTTTACATAAAATTGCTGGAGATTGGAATGGTGTGTAGTTTAGCAAGCATAGCCCTGAGAGGACTATAATAGTTTTTCCTTTGATCAGCACATGAAGAAACTGTGACTGTGATGTGTTTCAAACTCCAGTATCACAAGTCCTTATGCTGTAGTGATTCTTGATCCTTAGTGTCGGTGTCCACTGCAGTGTATCGTACAATAAAGCTGTTTTCTTTAAATCAAAGCAAGCAGCTTTTCTTATCCAGAGCACTTGAAATATTTTGTTAAGAAATAAACCTCAGTCTTTCCAAAGTTTTCCCACACAGACATTGTGAAACCTAGAGAAATGGAAGATGCACAACACAGACACAACTAGAAGCTACACTTTCCCCTTTTCTTCTAGTGGAGGGTTCTTCGTGATGGAAAGTTAAAATTTCATAATCCTAAATTGACCCACTTTAGACAGGAAATAGTCATGCTTCCGTGTAGCCTAAATTTGACACATTTTTTAGGTAAACAGTTAGACTGCATTGAGAATCCTGATCTATAGTGCAGAATCATCTGGGATGAATATTTTCCAGCAATGGTAGCAGCTGTGGAAATGGCAACTTTCAATTGGTTATCGCCACAAATGACATGAAATTTATGCCAGCATGGTTTGTATAAACAGGGAGGTGATCTGCTTTTGCTTCTGCATTGACAACATTGCAGTTTTGGAGTTAATTCTTTCCAAATTGCGAATCTTAGTTGGTGTATGATTAGAAAAGAAAAAGAACATACTAGAATGACATGATATTGTACAGAAAAAAAGTAATCTTGCCTGTAATTCACAGCCTATGAATGGTCTGTAAAGCACTATTTTTTTCTTTTTAAATTCACGTTATATAGGTTTTCATTCAGCAGCTATATTGACAGTAACTGCAAACATCTATTATGCGAGGAACTTGGCTTCCAACAGCAGTTCTTGTTTAATTAAAAATCTTTGTAGCATATTAATACTGATGATCATTCAGTGAATCAGTGAAATTGTTTATCAAAACCTATTTGTGTAACCTTTTCTTTCAAGTGCAAGAAAAAACATTGCCTAAGCATAAGTATGCATGTATGTATATATGTATTTTATTCTCCAGATCATGGAGTTACCTACATCTTAAAGCATTTTCACTTTGATTTGCTGGAAAGAAGACCTGGAGGCCTTGTAGCCATGCACTGGATACAGTTCCTTAGGAACTGTAGTGGATTCAAAAAAAGGAAGATACAGTCTGTGCAAATTGAACATCTGTTTTCTCTCTCCAAAAATCCGAAGTCTGTAAGCTGTCTTTGTACGTGAACTGGCCTTGGGCCAGAGCTCGCTGTTCACCAGCCTGTTTCCCAGATATTTCATCCTGAGGAACGGTTCTTACCATCTGACTGTCGCATTAGCCACAGGAGCTTGTTCCAGGTCAGGCCACTTCACTGTGGGGTACAGTTCTCTGAGATGGTTAGCTACAGGTTTGGCCGTTGTATTTTCTCTCTCTTGAGCTTAGAAGAAGTACAGGAGGTCATTTCAAGTATGTGTCCTACTGGATACCTTCAGAAAACTATATACTGTAGTTTGGGAATGTGTTTTTTGGCAAGTTCAGCATGTTTAGCAGAGTTGTGCAAACTTCAGCAGTCTTGACTGGCATAGATCAAATGACTTGGTTTGCCTCGCGACGCGTTATGCCTGCGGGAAGCAGTGTTACTGTTGCTGTTACAAGAAAAAATATTTCAGTTTAGATAACAAACAGACTTCTGAACTTGCCTTTTAATAGATTTGGGGGAGTAAGGATAATGTACTGATGCCTTTTATGTCATTTTATTAGGGACATCTGTAAGCATCATGCCAAAGGTTCTTAAATTTCCCTTGCAGCTTCCTACTTTCTGTCTAAAAAGCCTCTAACTTTCCCTTATTTGCCTTAAAAAAATTAATACATTTTTTATAAAGATTGTCTTAATTTGGAGGGGTTTGTTTCATATGTTTTGTAACATTTTTGGGGTTCCTCTGGTGGTCTTTTCAAGTTCCCTTTCAAAGTAATCTGCCCTCTCGGCCATGTTTGGCAGTCTGCAAAGCAGAGAAGTGAAGTGCTTCGGTGCAGCTCATAGCCTGTACCTCCAGCCTTATTTTTGTGTCCAGGATGTCACAAACTCCTGAATTCCAGAAGTTTTCCTCAGTTACCTGATAGTTGCGGCTTTGTGTTGATGCATCTTAGGAATTATGACATTAGAAAGAGCTCTCCTATTATTAGACTGCTTGGGTTGTGGGCTTTGAGTTCGCTACTGCCTTCGTTGCAGCTTCGTTCGTTTATTTTGGGGGGGATCCTTGGTTATCTCTTGTGCTCTTGCTGCCTAGAAATGAGAACCTGCAGGAAGGACCTCAAGACGCAAAAGCTGATCTTGATTTTCAGGACTCTCACCTCTTCCATCCAGGCTTCTTACTGTTTTGCTGGTGATATGTTCTGTTTGGTGTCTCATCACATTTATTTTCCAGTGCCCTTTCCCTGTCTCGCTGTTTCTTATAAGCTAATGATGTTGCATTTTACTTTGGGTCAGTTTTTCCTCTGGCTCTTCTAGAGAAACTAGTCAAAATGTGTAGACCACAGGGTCTTAAAAATCCAGCCGAGGCAGTAAGTGAGGCAGCGCTTGCTTTGGTGGCATCCATCCCTGCCCAGCACCTACACGGGGCCAAGCAGCCATCCGGCTCAGGTTCACCAAGCTCACGTTGCAGGGTTAATGCCCTAGAGCAGTGTCTTCTCAGTTAATCAACACTGAGAAACAAAATCCAGAAATACTGCTTTTTTTTTCTCCCTTCTTTTCTGTACTCTCTCTGTTTTCTTCATTATAAGCCACTCTGAAGAACAATAAATTAATTGAAAAAAAAAAAAAACAGGAATTTCAAAGCATTTCTGGCATAATCTGTAGCAGTTTTTCGGTGTATTTATTGGACGCTTGAGAAAAAGTAATTTCTCTAATGTTAGAGTGTTATTTATCTTGTTTCAGATTTTTGAATATTTTGAAAATTTTCAAAATCTCAGGAGTCTTTTGTTCATTTGGATGGTTGTGAATAGCAGCTCCAGGAATGCAGTTTCTGAATACTGTACTCATTCTAAAGAATTTCAACCCATCACCTTAAAACTGCTGAAAGAGTTGAAGTAAATTCAAAAATTGAATGTGTTGGTTTGGGGGGAGGGGAGGAGAAAAGAATGAAAGAGCAGTTTTTAGACAGGTATTTGGGTGTCTAAACAGCTTTTAACATTAAAATTCCTGTTAAAAGCATTTTGGAAATGAAAGCATTAAAAAAGCACATTTTTACCTGCTTACATGATATAAACTCTTGTTTATTGAACTGTGATGCTCACTTTGTAAATTAAAAAAAAATTGTTATAAACATTTCTGGGAAGTTATTGACGAGTTTTATTTTTATAAAATTTTCATTATATTCAAGTAGATAGAACAAAAGCTAGCTATTTACTCTTCTGGTTTTATTATGTTATTCAATGTATCTCTTGTTTGAGTGGCCAAAGTGATAACTTTCTAAATTTTCTGGTAGTAAAGTCCTTGCTTTGTTGATTGATGGTAGTAGATGTAACAGGCCAGGAAAATGTGACTCCTAAGGTCAAAATAGAGATTAAGGCTTTGAATTCATAGTAACACCCATATTTCACTGATTACGTTTAGCTCCTCATCTTTTTCTAGCACCCCCACATCTGCAACTGGAAAGTTGTTTGTTGGGATTGAAGTTTGTGGGCTCAGCCTTATTACAGAATTCCTAAAAATATTTTGAGTATTTGTTCCAACTAGTATATTGGAGGGAGGAAAAAAAAATCTTACAATGGAATTGACTAATGAATTCCACACCTTTTAATAATTTTTTGGAATGAAGAAACAACTTCAAGCCACCTGATTCCAAAAAGGCTTGTCAAATTGAATACTTGAAACCGATCCTTTCTTGAATTGTGTTGCCCATTGGCAGCCTGTTTAAAGAACAGCTGGATTTATGGAGTGAGAAGTAGCAGTGATCTGTTGCAGATGGGGCTTAAAATTGTATTTTCACTACTGCTACTTGTAGTAGAAGAAAAGGCTCTTTGTCGTTTTTCTCAAATTTAATAGAATCATAATTGATTTATTGTGATTTAATGTTTTCAGTAAAATGAAAATGTTACATTTGGGTGTAGAAGCAATACATAACATTCAGGTACAAACCATTCTGCAGAGAAAGGAAAAACTCCCTTTTCTGCATCACGATGAAATGGTTACACCTGCTTGAGCATGGGCCTGCTGTAAGATGAGCGTTATGGTGTGAACCGCGCTGCAGCACTGAGCCTTTCTGGAAGCCTGGAATTAGATAGCGGTTAGCTTTTTTTTTTTTTTTCCCCCCTAGGTACTAGAATCCTAAAGCAGTTTTTGTCTGCACTGTGCTATGAAACTAGAACGTAAGTGTTAGTCTGTTCCAGATATTTTTTGTTCATATATTTACTCTCTATAGCTTCACAGGAAATGGTGATACCTCAATTTTATTATCTGTATTAAGGACATATTTGAGAGATTTCATTCCTATTGGCTTTTCATGTCTTCTGGTTTAGGACATTTTACATGTGAAGATACGAGTAACTACAGAAAAACATCTTGGTAGGCTGTTTGTCATCTCATGGTACATTAAAAAAGAAATGCACTGGTACACGTACGTACGTGCACACATACACACATCGACTGGTTTTGTTTACCTAAAAGGGAACTGGCATAAATAACCCAGTCCAGCTGTTAAAACAGTGGGTTTGGTTAAAATCACCGAGTCTTGTTTTGAGTCTTATTTAAAAGGATATGAAAAAGCATGATGCTGAGCTTGTATAGATACCTTACGGTGGATGTGTGAGCTTGTGTTTTGCATCAAGACTTTGGAGGTCTCCAGGTCTGCAGTGCTGTAACCAAACAGCAGAATTCTCTATAAATATGTTCTGTGATTTGAGGTTGTTTCTTTCTATTTGCTTTTGCCTCTAGCAATCTTGTAATATGTCAGAATTCTTTAGAGGATCCAGTTGGCTTTAAGTATGCTAACTTTGTCATTTGACAAAAATGCACTGAAATTTGATAAGGCAGCCTTCAGAAAACATCTCCATATGATACCTGATACAGTAAGTGCATGTATTTAAGGTTGTATTTGCCTGCATTAAATTCTCATATGCATATCCAAATGTTTTCACATTATTTTCTTTCTATGTTATTAACTAACACATAATATACATTTTTTATTTAAAATATGTTGAGGAAAGTATAAGATTCCTTTTTCTCTGGCAAGCTTGCCACGGAGTTGAACCATGTTGCATAGAGGGTTGAGGCGCAGCCATTAAGGTCTCATTAAGCCTTGCGCAGGGGACAAAAGCACTGTGGCTTGTTAGCAGACAGCTTGTGGTTGCAGCTGACACGTCTCTCTGGTGCTTGCTGAAACCAGTGAGAAAGCTAGTTCAGGCCCATGCTTACACAAGAGAGCAAATTGTTTTCATCTGATCTGTAGTGAACTATTGGGCTGTCGAGATGATGACTTCAGACTTGGCAGTCATTTTTCTTTATGATGATGTTACAAGACGTTGGGGGTGGATTTGAAAAATCTTGTCCCTTAAAAGGTGAGGGTTTTGGAGGAATAAGTTTTGGAGGGAAGAGGGGTCTGAGCTTGCTGTCTGCTGGCGTAGGCTACGGGTAATGGTGGTTACCAGTGACCGGAGGTGGTGACGCAGCGAGGAGCAGTGCCCGATTGAACCGCCTGCGCCAGTGCCCTGGCGAGCAGCTCCGAGAGAGCGGCCTCCTTCGTCCCCGGCTCCTGCGCCTGCATCTGCAGCCAATGTCTCACATTGCTTTGGAGGCCCAGTTTCGTGTCCCCAAGTTTCTGCAACGGCATCACCACGTTGCTAGCTCGGAGCAAGATGGGCATGTGTGGCCGCAGGCTGGGGACTGATGGTTTCTGAAGGCTGCAGATGCTCAGGCTGCCTAGTCTGGCACAGGGGGAGTAAAGGTTTGAGGTTGATGCTGTGTCAGTCAGTATAGCATGTTCTTTCCTACTGATTGTGCTGACTTTTTGCTTAGTACTATAGGACTGCTAGAAACAATTTTGCCTCTAAAATAAAATGGGTGGCATTTGCAGCCCGATAGATACAGGGAAAGATTTATTGTTGCTACTCCAGGAAGAAAGCAACCATCTGCAAAGTGGAACATTAGTGAATAATAAAAATGAAAGTAGACTCAGTTTTACTTCTTTCCCGCTTCAGCTGCTGATACATTAGCATAGTGAGAACTGAGTGCAAGAACGCCTCCACAGATTCCTCGCTGGAGCGTTCCTGGGTCTTTTCTGTTTTTTTTCTGGGTTTGTCTGTTCCTAATTACTGGCCTTCTATTTTGTGCAAAACATTAGTGTTTATTACCTAGATGTGCATTGCATGAGTCAGTGATTTGTGTCCTCAGAAGACAGACTTGAAAGTTTGTTATATAAAGTTGCTTTTTTTCTGCAGTATATTTAATCTGTAGAGTTCAAACATTTTATATCCTGAATAAGTATTTGATTATTTTACACATGGATTTACTGAAGTGTGTAGTGCAAAATACCAATTGTGAATTAAGTGACAAGAAGTTGTTGTTAATACTCAATTTGACATGTAAAAAGTGAATAGTGCTTGTTTTACACATAATGAGAATAGATACATTTTGTGAAAATACATTTTTGACAATATTTTGGAGAGGAGTGAATTTTGATCTGTTAGCTAGGAATTAGGCTTTCTGGAAAGTCTCATGCCATGGGACTAAAGAATATTTTATGGGTCCAGGCTACTAAATAGAAAGAGGAGTATCCGATAAGCTTGTGTTAGGGAGAACAGGAGAGCAGACCTGGGCAGGTAGAAAATAAATTGAATCGGTTTATAGAATTGGATGGGAAAGCAAAATGTGGCAACAAACTGCTAGTGCTTAACCCTTGTGAAGAGTCTACTGTGGATGGCAAGTGAAGATGCTGATGTTCACAAGGGTATTTTGGGATATCCAAAAGGTGGACCAGAAGGTGAAGAAGTTGAAAGTTAGATTTCCTTTTTTACTTCTAAATATATGTGAAACAACAGGAGCTGTTTGGTGTTTAGAGGTGGAAGCTGTATTTGTTTACTTATGCTAAATTACTTAGCTCACAGAACCTGCAGGATTTAAGCTGGAAAACCTACCCGAGTTTTTCTTGCCCCAAATTAATTAGTTCGGCCCAAAATAGAGCTGAGAGATACATGTGAAGTTACATCAGGTCAGTTGTGTGCTAGCCACATCAAAGAAATGGCTTGACAAAGTGCAGGTTTTTCCAGAGCATTTGCTATAGCAAGTGTTAGAAAGAAATAATAAAGATTAAGACAAGTCGAGATTTTTTTTTTATCTCCATAGACAAGAAACTGATATTAGAGTCACAAGTGCTTTCATTTTTATCTCCAGACAAGCAGAGTGCAACACATGTTATTCTGGTTTCAGACAAGTTATAAAAATAGTATACATTTCTTTGCTACTGATAAAAGCAAGATTACATGTTAAGCATTATACAGGAGGAGAGAAAAATGCGTTTTTGAAAGTATAAGGGAAGAAGGGCCACCCGAGCATTCTGATTACCTCGCAAAGCTGCTTGAATGCATTGAATGTGTTCTTGGATGTATTCTGCAGAACATGGTTTGGAAGTGGATCAAAAAGAAGTTTGTTAAACAGCATAGTTAATTGTAGACATTGGGACTTTTAGCAGTCCTACATCCACTGAACATTTTGATTTATCTTGTGGCAAGCTGATCCTGAAGATAGCTGTTAAAGACTCAAATTGGAAAATGTTATGAATTCACAAGATTTTTTCCACAAATTGAACTTATATTTTTCCAAATGATGTCTAAAATGATACATAGAAAAATGCTATTACTTGGTTTGTTGGGTGGTTTATTTTAGGTGATATGTTTTATGTTTCTGGGGGGAGGGGGAAAAAGGTTTTGCATTTCAGTAAACCTTCAGTTGTTTCAGTTTCAAAGAAGTGAACCCAGATTCCATCTGTGTAGATGAGGGAATACTGTGTATATATTAAGAGCCCACCTGTTGTGTTTAAAAACTAATACATAAAGTAATTTAGTGAATTCTAATTTCGCAACTTAAATACGAAGCAAAGTTTTTACAAGATACATAGAGAGATGCAAAATTGATTTCTGTGTTAAAACTGTATGTTTATCTGTGTAGTAATGGCAAGGTCAAAATCTTAATTATCAAAAATTAAAGACCATAGTGAAAATAATCCTGTCATTAATTTTGCATGTGCTTCCTTATTACTATTTTAAACATCATCATAGCAGGATCCTGTAACAGCCTGCATGTTAAAGTTGCCTAATAAATGCTGTCTTGTGCACTTGTGTCTTCAGCACTGCTGACACTTCATTAGGTTTGATTGACATTCAAATCAAGTTGGCCAAAGTTCTCAATCCCAAGAAGCCTCTTTTTCCTTGGCTTCCTGGCATTCCATAGAGGTTTATGAGAATGAGAAACTCTTGAAAAAAAAATGCCATTTCCTCCTGCTCGCATTCCGCTGGAACAGCCGGGCATCGTGCCGAGATGACCGTGAGCAGCAGCATTCAGGAGGGCCCCGCTGGTGCCTCCAGAGCTGGATGGGGATGGGAACATCCCGGAGCAGCTGCGAGAGCCAGGAGGGGAGGCAGGGAGAGTGGGCACTGCAGTGCCCGTGCAGGCTGGGCCCCTTGTGCCGGAGTGGCCCTCGCCTGCGCTCTCCGTAAACAGGCCTCCAGCCTGCAAAGGAACAGGGCGATTTTCCCCAGCTGCTCCGCATACACTTCACCTTTTGTGGAAATTCTTATGGTTGTTCGGGCAATCGGGTTTCGTAAGTGTCGACAGGCTGCATAGCCTTTGAACACTTCAGGTTCAAACCTGGTTGATGTTTGATAGGGGGTTCCTTCTAGGGTTTTTTTCCTTTTTTTTTAATGTAATTTCTGTTAAATTACTGGGGTTTTCAGCTGTGCCAAACTGATGTAATTTTAGTTCCCAGTGTTGCTACTTAGCTGCTAAGAAACACTGTATTTATTGGCCATGCACTTCTAATGAGTCTCCTTTCATGTTGCTGCGTCGTACTTAATTCCAGTTGCTTTTTTTTTCCATTAGAAGACTGCTGCATTTATAACAAAAAGTGGGTACGAGTAAGGTAGCACAGACAAGCAACATGCGGTTATTCCTGTCTTTCTCATACTTTGTGTACCGTCTAAAACATTTCCCTTGATTTTGCCACTTTTAACTAGCTAAAGGCTAATGGTAGGAGACTTCATATAAGTATCCTTATCTGTATTTTGGGATATTAGTGTCATAAAGAAGGCTTTTTAAGACCCCCCATGCCCGCAGACTTGGTCAGGTTTTGGTCTTTACCATCGGTGAGTACTTGCATTCAGACACTGTCCTTCATACGCTCTGTGGGGCACCCCGTGCAGCAAATCACAGCTTAGGTCAGCTCATAGCTGAGGGTAAGCCACAGGGAACTCTGAAGTAAGTAATAGGCCGGATGAAGAGACAGTAATTTTTAGATGTTCTTCATATGTTTTCCTATACATAAAGTATAGCTGCTTCTAGGTTGTTTGGTTACCTCCACCGGTTTTGTACTCTGGGCTCCAAAGCCGTGAATCCCTCAGGATGAAAGGGCTGCCCTTTAGGGCTCAAAGCCACTTTCTCTTCCGAAATGGGCTCCTCGGGAAGCTGCCCTCTCTGCCTGAGGGCAGGTGCCATGAAGGAGCTTGGGTTTTCGTGTGCCCCGTTGGCATCTCACGTGGCCTCTGAGCTGTGGTCCCTGGTTTTAGTATGCTTGCTGTCAAATGGGCACTATGGAACAGTCACAGCATTACAACAGATTTCCCTGTTCCTGGAGATAATTGCTAGGAGTGGGAGAAGGCTATTTTGCCACACAATATATAGGTTAATGATGGTATCTGCCATGTTCAGGTTGCACTTGAAGGACTCAGCCCAGCTTTCTTTTCTTCTGCCGTCTTGGGATTTGGCAGGTTTCGGGTTCTTGAGGAGTGTGAGAAAGAAAGCAGGATCTTGCCCAGCTTTTGGATAGGGGGGTCCTTTCAGCCATCTTGGTCTTGTCCCAACAGCTCCTGGGAGTTGCCAGGGTGGTGTGGGGATCCAGCCGCGGCTGGGGTGTTCCGTCATGCTGCATGAATTTTCTGAAGAATGTTGCTAAATAATAGGGTGTCTTTTTAATAAAGTTCGTGTTTGTTTTATCATATCCTGAAGCCCATCGGGGCAGGGGGGAAGGTATTTCTCCTTTCTAACTTTTCTAACTGTACTGAATTTTAATTGCCTGTTGTATTAACAAGCTTTCCAAAAAGCAAGAAAGGCAAAATCTGTAATGAAAAAAAAAAAGTTTCAAGAAAAACACACACAGGCACTTTTAGAATTGTCAGTAATTTAAAAACTGCAGAATGCAGAAACTGAAAATGAGTAAAGAAATAGGAAGCTGCCAAAGCTGAGGGATTTCCTTTAATGGATCTACAAAATGGTGATCAAAGCTGCCATACTCTGTTCTTCACTCTGCACGGCAACAGTACTGCTTTTGTTTAAAGGCTGTGGTTCCAAGTTAAAAATTCCACACAAAATACAAAATATGGCACTGAGCTTTCCTGTTAGGCAGAGACACTGATGCTGGGCTGCAAAGAGCAAGCTAGCAGATTTTATTCTCTTTACTTAATTATGAGGAGTGAAATTAAAAACAGGAGAGTCAACTGCCAGCAGTTCAAGCTTCAGTGGCTTCAGTCCAGGAATTTCTGTCCGTAGCCAGTGGTGATTGTGAATAGTGTGTGGACACCCATCGTTTGTGGGGTGGACATACGTATATTAGCGCTTCCACCCTACCAGAAACTCCAATAAGTTGCTGGATTCCATTCACCTTTAAAATATATTTCAACGTATTTTTTGCGCAGCAGCTGTTTCAGGCACATGACGCGTTCGTGCGTGGACATAGTTCAAGTGCAGTGTGGATGCTGGGAGCTCGCCAAGCTCTCCATGGAGATCTCAAGCCCTGACCAGTCTGATGGTGCAGCTCCCCGACAGCCCCGGCCCGCGGAGCGGCCACTTCCCGGGACTGCCCTGCTGCCTCCTCCGCCGCTGCTTCCCTGTCCTTGCCGTCACTCTGCTCCCAGCGCGTCTGACCTCACGCTGAACCTGCTCCCAGCAGAAAGCTGGCAGGAAGCTCCGCGCTCCGTGCGAGATAGTTTCCCAATGATTTAGCATGCTGAAATAGTTCAAAGCTGCTGCAGAGACAGCAGTAGGAACACATGGCCAAGACTGGGGAGAACGGCATGAGGCTGTGGCTGCCAGCCTGTAGATTAGTTTAGGATGCCCAGAAATCAAAGCTTGTGATGATAGATGAGAGAGAATAGTAACAGCAAGAAGAGCATCCCTACTGCCACCAGGTCATTACTGATTAAATCTCGGGTCTGCCAGCTGTCCTGCCTTGTCTGCAGGAGAAAAATGCAAAAACTGAAGTGGTTCAGAGATGTTCTCTTAGTCATTGTGTGGATGGATTGTACAGTTCCATACTGAGCGTGACACTGCTTGGATTAACTACCCTTGCTGAGCAACAAGCCCTTGGTTTTAGCCATCACATTCTCTTCTTTTGAGTCTGGGTGTGTTTTCCACATTGCTTTGTGTTGGCAACTGGCCACTTGAAGAGAATATTTGGTGTTTCATTTTCTCACATGTTTGAGAGGAAAGCCAAACTTAAAATATAAAAATGGTGAGAATGTGCAGCCCCACAGTCTTGTGTCCTGTTTCAAGTTTGCTGAAAGTTAAAGCCATTTTCTTCCCTTTTGTCTTAGAGATTATGTATATTGCTGAAAAAATTCCTGATGAAAACTTACCCAAAGTCCAATTTAGGGGAAGATTGCATTTATGTTAATTTCAGATTGGTTTTATACAGGTCTTTTGAATTTGAGTAAAGAGTTTGCAATTAAAAAAAAAAATCTGGTTTGTTTTGAGTTGTGGAGATCTCTTGTTATTCTGATTTAATTATTACATGGAAAAAATGTATTTACCAACTTGTGATGTCTCAATTTTCTGTATTCCAGATATTTATAAGTGTTCAAATTACTTAAATATATTTATGCTCAGAGTAATTAATTATAGTTTTCATTCTTCCTTTTAACATAATGAGTTTGTAAGATACTGAACTTTCTGAAACTATTATTTAAACAATTTGGTAACAGATACATAACCTATTTAAAAATTTTCTAAGATTACTTATTTTTCATTCATCATTCATTTCATATTTCAAATAATAATCCTGTAGTAGTGGTAGCACTACAGGTATTAAAACAAAACTTTTTTTTTTTTTTAAGTTATTTGACCCTTCTCTTTTTCACGCTGTTTACTTCAGGATCTGAACAAGCGTTTGTCACTGCCTGCTGACATCAGGATACCTGATGGCTACCTTGAAAAGTTGCAGATTAACAGCCCGCCGTTCGACCAGCCGATGAGCCGACGCTCTCGTAGAGCATCACTGGTAAGTCTCATGTACCTGCCTTGCAAAATCAACGTCTTCTATCTTAGGTTTCGATTCAGTGCTAATGCCCCTGTGGCATGTAAAGTTCACCTTAGCACCTTGGGCTTTTGTGTCCTGAAATGTAGAGCATATCCAGCGTGTACTGAGCAGCTGCTTTGGAGCGTCTCCCTTGCTTTCCTTTTCGCTTCTGCAAACTTAGCCCTGTCATTTGCCAGGTGAGAGGTCAGGGTCCATTGAAATCAGTGGCAAAACTCAACTCCAGAAGTGCATGCGTAGACCTGTAAGCTCTTTGGAGCAGGGATAGTCTGTCCCAAAAAAGGTCAGTCTGCATAGCGTTCGATCAAGGCTGCAGCTCCTATGTACTGCAGTAGGAAGGTCCTAAATCAGCATAGGAACGTCCTAAATCAGCATAATCTGAAGGGTACTCTTCCTTTTTCTATTTGTATTTGATAACCAGTTTTCTTTCGAGCTCTTAGTTTGCCATTAGTATGGTAGTTTCAAGAGGGAGGGGGCTAAGTCTGGATGAATTCCTAGGGTATTAGTTATTTCATATTTACGGATTTGGTTTCTTTTAAAGGAACGTTTCATCTTGTAGACTGTAGGAGGAGGAGCCTTATGTTTCTAATTACAGTGTAAATATTAGAAATCCACGATGCTTCTGTTAGGTTGGAATATCTAAGAAATGCTTCAGCTTATTTTCACCAAAATCATCAAATTTCAATCATAACTGATCTATCATCATTCCTAATTATAATCTGGATTTTGAAGACTCTCTAGCCCATTAACTTATTTTCTGAGCAAATTCATTGGTGAGAATTCATTGCTTTGTATAGAAAAAAACAGATTTATGAAGTCCTCTTAGGCTTTTGTTACATTGATTTAATGGCTTGTTTTCGTATTTATTTTTCAGCAAATATATATACAGAGTTAATTTAGTTAATTGTAAAATGTCCTTGTTTTAATGTTCCTGAATTTATAATCTGCATATTAGATCAGTGGTTATAGGTTTTACAGTATATTTTTCCTCCGAAAAAGCAGTAATTCCAGACTAAAGCTCTGATTCTTACGTTGCCTTTCACATGAACAATTCTAAGAGAAGAAAAGATTGAAGTACTGAAAGTAGTAGTAATAATGTGGCAAGTTTTAAATGTTTTTTTTTTTTTTTTTTCAGAATTTTGTATATCCTTAGCCATGTATTTGAGTTACTGCATTAGCACTGAATTGAAAAATGTATTTCTCAGAACTTCTCTTTTTGGACTCTGACGTGCTGAAAGAACCCTTTCGATACAAGCTTTTCATAGCTGCAATATGGTGTTTGGGGGTAGAAAGAGTTTCCTATATGATTAAACTTCCTTGCTCATTTACCACTGAGCCCTAAGTGACGGCAGTTGAAGTTCCCTCGTCTTATATTGTAGAAAAAAGAAAGAAAAACAGTGCCCTCTAATGAATGTGATCTGTGTACAGAATCAACTTCCTGTCACAAGATTTTGTTTTGCCTTTCTGAAATGCTTTCAGGGCTTAGGGATTGAAATAAAACCTATCTGCAGCGCTGTGGTGTGCAGGCAGGCATTTGCTCCAGGATTCTTCTGTTATTTAAAACTAACCTTAAGAAAAAGTAAAATCCAACTCATTATTGTTTGCTTGTGATTGAAAGGCTTCTTCTAGCAAGATGACAAGTAATTATGATATATTAATGTGCTTTTCTTCAAAGGCTTCTCTTTTTTTTCAAGCTTTAGTAGAAATGAAAGCAAACAAGCAATAAAAAGTAGCAAGTGAGGACCTGTGATATTTCAGGTCTGGTGTATTTCCTTGAAATATAAAAAAAAAGCAGTATTTGCAGTAGTTGTGCATTTTGTATGTATCAGTACAGTAGTACATATGCAGCGGAAAGCAGGCATCTCTTATACGTGAACCCTTAGGAATAAGAGAACGTGAAAAGATGTATTAATGTTTCTATGTAAGTTGAGGTGACCAGATATGTATGACAGAAAAAAAACATGTTGAGAAATTACTTTGAAAGAAAAATAAAACCCTGCTTGTTTAGGGAGTCTGAAAACAAGGTTTTCCTTTTGAATGGTGGTCAACTAAAATGTGCCAATGATGTGAAAACGTGTACAGGCAGGTTGTAAAGAATATCTGGCCTCTAGAAGTAAGAAGTATTGTAAGATTTTATTATATAGAGAAGACTTTAATTTTTTTTACTCTTGATGAGCAACAACAATGAAGAGATTATGCAATGTGCTGTGATGTATTTTTCTGAAAAGAAAGTCTAGCTTGCTGATAAATTGTCACTACTGTCAGTGAATAATTTACCTTTTGTTTTTATTTCAGTCCGAAATTGGTTTTGGAAAAATGGAGACCTATATCAAGTTAGAAAAGCTTGGAGAGGTGTGTATAGCTTTCTTTTGAATCAATTACTGCTTTGATGGGTTCTATGTATAATTTACTTAAGTCAACAGAAAATACCTGCATGCTTGGGAATACCTGTTGGATTTCTTTTCAGGAGATGAAGCATATTTGCTGTGTATGGTAGTGTCGCAGCCACACACATGTTCTGTACATCTATAACAAGGAAGGAAAACATGCACAGCAGCGATGAGCTCAGGAAAAGCTGCTTCTGGGAGGGCAGAAATTGGGCTATCTTCCTTGCAGATAGACATGGATTGTCAGAGAAATTGTAGAATTTGGGGTAAGAAGAGGTAGGGAGGGTGTGGGTTTAGTACCTATCCAGTTTGATTAAGAAGAGTGAGGAGCACCAGGACTGTAGGCACCAAGCACTGCAGAAGGAAGCTGGGATGATCAGCATATGAGCTGTGAATATTGCAGTTAGTTCTCCAAGTTATTTCTCCATTTGCACTCTTGTGTTTGTTTTTTGTTTGTTTGTTCTTGTTTTGCAAAACACTTTTTTAATTTTGAAGTTTTGCCTCTGTTTCTTGTTAGATGGTTCACTAGGCATAGCATAGCGTTGTGTATCTTTGGGGAATATCAATCAAGTCTTACTTGCAGGTGAATTTTGTCTCATTTGCATTACTGAGTAAGTGTAACAAATAATACCAAATATGTTCTCTAAAGCAGGGCAGTTTTTGTAACTTGATATTGCTGCCTCTCTGCAATTGCTGGAATTAGTTGCACAAATTTATTGTTTAGTAAGTATTTCTTGTCATTTTGTGAACTGTCTGAAGAGTTTTCAATCTTCTATTCTTTAAATAGAGAAAATTGAAAAAGATGAACTTCACAATATTCCGTGTTCTTTTTGTCAATAAAAACAAAAGTTTGATTCTTCCCCCTGCTCCCCCTCAGAAAAAAAATGTTATTACAGAAAATACATAACAAAGATAAGAGTACTTGAGCCAGTTCTGGTCAAAATATAGCCTTCCAAGATAGTAAATTATCCCAGTGGTGAAGCAAAGGAGCTTAACTAATAGCACATGATCACACTTCTTCAGTAGATACAGAGATGCCTTCTGTGTTTGCAAAAGATAATGCTTGTTTTGTGTGTATGAAAAACAGAAAACAAACACTAATCATATCCAAAATGTGTTCAGATACAAATTTATATTTTCTTTTAAACTGATCTTTCAATGAAGAAACAGCTTTTAAGAGTTTCTTTCCTTTTTTTTTCCGCATTGCCTAGGGTACTTATGCAACAGTTTATAAGGGGAGAAGTAAATTGACAGAGAACCTGGTAGCACTGAAAGAAATCCGTCTGGAACACGAAGAGGGAGCACCGTGCACGGCCATAAGAGAAGGTGAATGTTGTATTTTGTGCATTCTAGAATTTCAGAAGTTTCTGACTTTATATCCGTCCAAAGTACTATTGGTAGAAAAACACAGAATACAAGAAACTGATGTAATTTTTGATAAAATTGGAACTGAGACAGTTCTTAATATTTCGAGTATATTTACTTCATGGTGATTGTTGTGTTCTCAAACATAGTATTTAAAGCGTGGATGGTTTTATACTGATTTATGTGCATGTAGTAAGCTGCTTTCAGGGGTTCAGAATACATTTTAGGAAATGGCTACTTCTGCCTGAAACGTATGATTTAGAAAATTTTTGCAATTCTCTGTTTACAAATTGCTCAAAATATTTGAAAGTTCAATACCTTTTCTATCAGTTACTTTGCTGCTGTATGAATAGTATCTTCTCTAGTATACCTCCTTAATCTTAAAAAATAAAACAAATACCTTATACACACCAATGCGCTACATGTACTGCATTTACTTTTAATCTCTCTCACATTACTCACTTTACATTTAAAATTCTCTTTTGCAGTGTCTTTATTGAAAGACCTGAAACATGCCAATATTGTTACCTTGCATGATATCGTTCACACAGAGAAGTCTTTGACTCTTGTTTTTGAATACCTGGTAAGCATTGAAACAACTCCTGAGCTTATGCTAATTGATGCATCTCCTTAGAGAATATTGTTTCCAAGTAACACAGGCATATGCATGTGGCATCTCTTTAAAAATGTTGTGATTGTTAAAATTTTTCATCTGCATCTAGAGTTAGCAGAAAATTCAGTTGTACATTTACCATAAATATAGTTCTGATCATTTCAAATGTTCATAATTAGCAATTTACTGTGAACTACCTTTCCGCTTTCTGAGGAAAATGTCTGCTTATACCAAATTCACTAAGGAACAAAAACAATTAGACTATTACCCAAATGATTTTTTTCTATTCTGGTACAATTTTCATATTTTTTTAAAAAAGTAAAAATGTGTACTTCATGGATAACCATTTTATGCTGCATTCTTTTCAAGCAAGTGTCCAGGATTACATACCTTGCTTGCTTGCATCTTCCATCATAGCTGCTTTCTGAAGCATCATTTAATAGTATTTTTGTATAATATGCTGGAACATATGTGTACTAAGAGGGATGAAGGAAAGCTCAGTGTAATTGGGGAACATTTCATAAAGATTGCTGATGCAGAAGGTGGAAGGGAAGGGAAAACAAATAATGTGTGCAGAGATAATGCAACTTGCTGGAAAGCATGGGTGGTATTTCTGCCCTTTGTGAAGCCAGAGTTTTCTTCATGTTCCAGCTTTTGTGCATTTTTCTTGTCAAAAATGTGATTAAAAAAAAAAAAAACACTTTCTGATGCATGATTTCTTTGCCAGTTCTAACAAGAAATCGTGTTCACATAATTTCTTGTCCAAAATAATGCTGAACAATGATGGTGGTGTTTTCACAGGACAAGGATCTGAAGCAGTACATGGATGACTGTGGTAACATCATGAGTATGCACAATGTAAAGGTGAGTGTTTTTAGTGGTAGGGACTTAAAAAAAAAGACACATTTTCATCTTTGGGTCTGGCTCAGCTACATTTAATGTCAGTGGGAGTCATTTTGTTTAGTTGCCATAGCTTTTAAATGTGTAAACCATTCTAAAAAAAAGAGATAATATCACGTCTCATCAGATTTCATTCTCTTTGATGTTACATTTTTTTGAATTTAACATTTTCTTAAAAAAATGCATAACTATTTTGACCACTTCCTGTCCTTCCATTAACCTTTATTAATTAGTTACTAATATTTGAGAGACCTTCCCATTCATCCCATCATTTATGTTCCTCAGCTATTGTGGGCTTTTGAGTTCTTAACAAAATGACGGTGGATAGTGTGTGTGACCTCTGCAGGTGTTACTGTTTCAGTCAGAATTGTGAGTCCACATGTATTGTCCTTTCCAAAACGATCCATGCTAACTAGGATGAAGATCCAGGCTTCTCTGCTCTGTCTCATTGACCATCCCTTGCTGTGGCTGTGCACAGAGATAGCCATCCATTCCCACCGCTGTGCTGCTAAGGTCACTTGTGAATGATTGCCCCCCAATAGTCCGGGTCTCCTGGAGGGGTTAAATCCTGTATAAGCAGCTTGAGAGCGGCTGGATGTAAAATAAAATACACCTGCTGTGTATCTGCCTAGTTTAGGAAGAAGAACTTGAGAGTGTCATCCGATACAAAATAAGCTCCTGCGCTAGAAAATGATGATGGAAAAGCATTGCAACGTTTCTCCTCAACAACCCTACCATGTGGTGAATTTGTCACCCTGGTAAACTTAAAACTGTAATGCTCTGCATTTTGTGTTCAATGGTTCATTGTCCGCTTGCTCACCTTTGCCAGATAAGGACTGTTGTGCAGTATATGATGTCAGAATCTGAGTTCAAGTGCAGGCCCTCCATGCATTCAGGAATTGCAAAGTACTGTTTATTAAAGCAATGGTATAGCAAGCTGCCTTGGCAAAGCCTTTTTCCACCCCCTTACTATGTATGTGTCTGTATATATGCAGCATTAATATGCATGACTGCAGTTCTTGGCTTTCTGTCCCAAAGGACAAAAATAAACCTGCAAGTGTCGAGGTAAGGGAATGAACATGAATGCTAGAAACAGGCTATTTTGGTAATCTTCATTTCCCCAGGTCTCTCTGTCATAAACTCAGGAATACAAGTGTGTACTTCCAGTAGCCTGCAGAAGTGTTATTTACATAGCTGTGTGCGGTTGGATAAGGATGCTGAACTGAATTTTAAGAAGGGACTCTAGCAGAAGAGAATCTCGAGGCAGAGACCATTACTTAACAGTAGTGTGGGAAGGAGCATTGGTAAATGATGACTTGGAAAAAAAGCAGCTCTTTGATTCTCCTCTGTTATGCAGAACAAATTGCTCTTAAAGTCATTGTGTTAAAAGTACTGTGTTAAAGTAATGCATTAGCATAAAAGGTTTTTAGATTTCTAAGCAATAATGAAAATACTCAGAATGTGTTCATATGAAAAAAATAACTTACCTTTTGAGGTGTTTTTTTATTTTGCTTATAATACAGAGATATAACTCTCCAGTGCCCCTAATTGACTGTCAGAATGATAGGTAATCTGTAAATCCATATTTTCAGTCTAACTTACATAAATGTTCTCTTTTGCTCCCTCTAGCTATTTTTATACCAGATTCTTCGTGGTTTGGCATACTGTCATAGGAGGAAGGTGTTACATCGAGATCTGAAGCCACAAAATCTACTAATTAATGAAAAAGGAGAACTGAAGTTAGCAGATTTTGGTATGGATTGGAATTCTTCTATAACAAGCATTTTCTTCATTCAGCATTAATGAAATACTGAAAATAAGTTTCACTGAACTTTGAAATCATTTGCTATGGGAATATGCATTTGCAAACCACTCTAAGCATCAGCAAAAATAACATTAAGATGTGTATTAGCACATCTTTTCTTCTACATTTTTACCAATTTAAAAGGCTGGGATGCAGAACCTGTATTGGCTCTTCCTGGTTATAGTGAGAACTTGTCATCATTATTCTGCTTTTTGTTTTATCAGTAACTGGAAAAGTAAAATGTTGTTTAGGCAACATTACCAGGTAACAACTTGCTGTCAGTGATTTGAACTAGTTATTGCTATGTTTATCAGAATTTCTTTTGAGTTGTTTGGAGCATAAACTGACACGAGTACAGGTGAATGAAAAAAAAAAAAAGTATGTGTAGGACATCTTGAATGCCTCTTCTTAGCTAGGCTGTTGGAAGTAGTAAATGAATAGACCTCAATCTAAAGGCCTTTTAGGTTTGCAGAGGATTTTAAAGGGGTTCAGAGCTTTTGGTTAAATCCTTTTCATTTGCGAATCTCATTTGGTATAGATTTTTTTTTGTTGGTGATAGTGGAGTTTTTTTCCACTTGCTTATTCCAATTTTCAGCCTAAATTATGCTTCCTGTTAAAACAAAGAAGCTCAAAATGTTGGTTAGCTTCAGCACTCTGACTTCAGTTAGTTCATCCTAGTGACACTCTGCTCTGTTCTGTGTGTTTGTACTTTCAAAAGCACGCCAGTCTCATATGTCTTCTGTTAATAGCTATCCTGCCATTCAGTCTGGTCTGGGATGGAATCTTCTTACATGTTTTTTGTGCTCTTTATTTCAGTATTTTAATTACCTTTCCTGCACTAGGTGTTGGCGTAGTTTATCACTTATGAAGGATTTTTTTTCTGCAAGTGAATTTTAGCCTTCTTTCCGAATGTTGCTATAGCCCAGATTTATCTACCCCTTTTTTCTAGTAACTGTTGAGCTTTGGTAGTAACTTTGGTAGTAATCTATTGAGTATGGTCCCAACAGAAGTCTCCCTAAGTTTTACAATCTTTGTAGAAGTTAGTGTTTTTAGTCTATTTATAATTTCAGTCCTGGACACACGGAAATATTCCACAAGCCATTGTGTTGGTTCCTGTGTTTCTTTTGTATGAATTAGTGGAAACAGCCGTAATGGATTCTGGAATTCATCTGAAGAAACAGAAGAGAAGTATGCTGCTATATGCTGCATAGAACTGTAACTGCTGTGTGCAGCTACATTGGGAAAGGCAGGAGAAGAGCATCATCTCTGTAGTTTTGTGCCTTTGCAGCAAAAGCCAACCTTTTACTGGATACTGGTAATCAGAATAATATGCACATGGGTAGTGCTGTAGCCTAGCTTGAGTTTTGCAAGTAATTTTTACAGTTTCCTTTGAAACTGGCACTTGGTCAAACCCTTAAGCAGGAAGCTAGGAAGCACGGTGTCCTTATCCCATTTAATTTTCCTAAAAATCACTCCCAGGCAGGGTGGCCTGGGGGACAGAACGGGTCGGTCCACCTACTGAACTGCCAGTGGTTACTGCATCCTCTATCATGGATAAACCAAGCTCCTCTGGGATTTCCAGCGAGCCCTTGGTATGGGGTGGACACTCGCGTGCATGAGTTTAGTGCTATATTCTGTGCCAGGGAAGTCCTTTCAAAAGTGTATAGAGATAAAAATTGCTCCAAAGATTGCATGTAACAAAATGGAACTAATTTTTATTGAAGTTATGGCTGACAAAATGACAGTCTTTCTGAAAGGCCCCTCAACACTGCTTTCTTTCGCCCATCTCCACCATTTCGTTATTCATCTGTTATTCATCTATTGCATTCTGCCTCTTGCAACACACTTCTCAAATGGAATAGCCTGTAAGGGAGATGTCAGAGTCTGTGAGGGAAGATCTCCTGTTAATCTGATGCTTCATTGTTCTGTTATAATCCTAAAGGTATTTAGCAAGAATATTAAGGTAAATTTGTCTTTTAAAAGTTGTGCTTTGTTAATTCCATGCCAAAAAAAAAAAAAAAAATATGCAAGTAATGCAGAGTTTTGGATGCTTTTTCCTCATTTAATTCAAATGGAATCACAGAGCTTTACTAGATCTGGAGTAATTATGCCAAGAAACAGCACATTACCTTTTATTTCCTTTCTTTCAAGGGCTGGCGAGGGCGAAGTCTGTTCCTACAAAGACCTATTCCAATGAAGTTGTCACGTTGTGGTACAGACCGCCTGATGTTCTCCTGGGATCCTCAGAGTATTCGACTCAAATTGACATGTGGTTTGTATAGTTTTGCTAAATTTTAATTTTAGCTCACAACGGTTGAAAAATGTCAATTCTTCATTATTATAGAGTGACATTCAAATACTAATCCTTTGCATTTTTTAAGGCTACAGCAGGGTTGGATTTTAGAGACAGGATTGGCCCACAGGGAAGGTGCTGGTATCCCTCTTCGAAAATGCAGGGTATCTTTTTATTACCTAGAGCAAGCATGTGTCAGGACCACTGCGTTAGGAAAAGAAATTCACGTTCTTTCTGTTACATGATTACATGTTTTTTTAAGAGTGCAGTTGGTAGACTTAACTTCTGAAGGAAGAAATAATATAGCTATGACAGGTTTTGTCTAGTCCTTTGTGACTTTTTGCTACTGCCTTTCTTCTTTCAAAACAATATTTTTAATAACAGCATGTGGTTAACAACTAATTTAATCATTTGTTTTAATTTAAGAGGGATCACAAAAGTCTTTAAGACATAAACATTTTAATTGATGGATTGTGTCTTAATTTATGTTTTTCCTTGTTTTCTTCTGAAAGGGGTGTTGGATGCATATTTTTTGAAATGGCATCAGGAAGGCCTCTTTTTCCTGGTTCGACTGTTGAAGATGAACTGCACTTAATTTTCAGACTTCTGGGTAAGTGAATGTCTTTAGCAGGAACGTTGGTATCTGTACATTTACCTTATTCTTCTAAACACCTTTTCCCTGAGAGCTGTAGGTCTTTATCCATAAACAGAGATATTTTGTGTTCTGTTAAATTCCAAGTGACTGAGTATTTGAATTCTTTTTCACTTTGTGCATAGCTGCATTTGTACAGCACAGTCAACTGCTTTTTTTTTTCCTGTTTAAATTACAGAATTTAATGCTTATTTGTATAAGTCTTATTTCATTACAATTTTTAAGTTCTTTTTTCTTTCCTTTTATAATATAGGAACTCCATGTCAAGAAACATGGCCAGGCATTTCTTCCAGTGATGAATTTAGAAACTACAACTTTCCTAAATATAAACCACAACCCCTAATCAACCATGCACCAAGGTACTTTGTGTTTTGTTAGTAGAAAATATGCATCTCTGGCTTTGGTTGTTTGTAAATGTGAGCATGTTTCTAAGTTCAGTGTGTTAGTGAATTGGAAGATTGCCCGTCACTGTGTAGTTAATTGTGGCAAAGCATAATCCTGGTGCGAGAGCATCGCTGTGGGTAATATCACCCAAAGCCCCACCACTCCATTATGACCTGCAGAACTGTCAACTCCGATTAATATTGCCGCCGCGGTGCTAGGAAGTGCTGTGTGAATAGCACTTCCTAAACAGCCCAGATCTCTCCTGTTAGGAAATAGGCTCATTGTTAGAATGGCAGAATTTCCTCGAGCAGTTTCTTGAGATAATGCTAAAGCCATTACGAGATTTTGAAAGGTCTGAACTGTACTGTTAACAGCACAGTTACCATAAATAAACTCAGGAGCAAAGCCTAATGATTTTACTCTGCAGAAAATGATTTGATATTTTGTCCTCCAACAAATGAGTAGTGTTAGGCTTTATTAAAGAGAAAATGTTAAAATAAATGACCCTGATCCTCCTATTAAATCACAATCCAAAGCTCAGGATTCACACTGTCTAAGCGGTGTTTCTCTGACAGTCAGGTTATGAGGCACTGGCATTTGTACGTGTACAACTTAGCTTGCGGGAAAGATATTAAAGTGAAAACATTATCTTGTTTAAGTTTTATTTTCAGTTTTGCTGTTGTTTAACGAAATACACTATTTTGCAACTTTGCTTTGGTAAATATATTTCAAGAAATATTTTAATTTTTTAAATATTTTTATTTTTAGGCTAGACACGGAAGGAATTGAATTGATAGCGAAGTTTCTCCAAGTAAGATGTTTTTTGCAGTTTTGCTTTATAAAAGTGATAGTTTAGAGCTTTTAATGTACTATTTCTAAAATTTATTACAAGCTATAGTATCTGTTAGATGTATCTCAAAGTGGAATGTGCAGCTGAGTCCATAATGGAAGATGGATTTGGAAAGAGTGATCGTTAACCTACCAGATACAGGAACTTACAAGCTGATGTTTAATTTCCTCTGAAAGGAGAGCAAAACTATTGCCTGCCAGAAGAGCAGTACTTTTACTCAATCTTGTAAGATTATGATTGGCTTCTAATAATTTCTTGAAAATCTAAGTTCTCGTGAAATAAGGTATTAAAAAAAAGAGCTTTAGGTGCTAATGTTACTTTCTGCAGCAGTGGACATAGTTTACTATTAGGGAAGCAGTTACTAAGGTGTACTACTACTCTTTGCTCCCGCACCTGTCTGTATTCCTGTGGTTAAGTAGTACATGTGTTTAATCTTTTAATCTACTTTAAAAATGAGTCATGTACTGGGAAGCAAGATGGAAGGCCTGTTTAAGTCCTTGAGTGGCTGAAAGAAGTCCTGTAACTTCACCATCTTACAAGTTCTTAATATTTAGGATGGAGTGCATTTACCCTAGTTAGTAATGCAGCCAAAATTTTAAATTTATGTGAGTCCTTCATATGTCTACACAACCTGCAAGAGCAGTATTTGTGCTACTTGGCCGAAGTTAGTTCTTGCTTTTGTAGTTTTTAATGACATCTGCATCTTTGCTGTTCGGAGATGCCAACCTGAAGAGATGTTGAGCATAGCTTGAAGACCGCCTTGTCGAAAGTTCCATTTCATGCAAAATGCTGCAACATAAGGCATTCTGATTAGAAAAATTATTTTAATCTCATGAAATAGCACTTTATTGCAATTTAATATTAGAATATAAAGAGGCCAGAAGTCTGTCTTCTAATTATTGCTAAAATTATAAATAAAGTTTAAGCATATTTTTGATTTACATTTACATCTATTTACAGCAATTATTTTGACTATTTTAGCAATCTTGTTACATGTTGCTAATACTAATTTAGATAACATATGTTAGATTTTAATGTGTGAAGTGAGAATAGTGACAACAAAGATGTCCTAGTGAGTTGGTGGGAAACACTGAGAAGTAGAACTCCTTCCTTTGAGGAATCTCTTGATGCAAATAATTCTTTAATATAAAACAATGTGCATATATCCATTTATGTTAATAGTATGAATCAAAGAAGAGAATTTCAGCGGAAGAGGCTATGAAACATGCATACTTCAGAAGTCTTGGAACAAGGATACACACCTTGCCAGAAAGTAAGAGGAGTCATAAAACAGCAGAGTATTGTTAAGATAATGCATTAAAACTAACTTTGTTTCTGAAGAAAAAAAAGTCTATCCTATTAAACAGTCTGGTGTATGTGTATTTAAAGTATTTGAGAATAGGAAATATTTTCACTTATTTAAACTGTACAATTGAGAATAGAATTTTGCTCAGTAAAGCAGAGTTGTGTGCATGGATGTGATTTTTTTTCTGTTATTCTTCCAGGTGTTTCAATATTCAGTCTAAAAGAGATTCAGCTGCAAAAAGACCCTGGCTTTCGAAATTCCACTTACCCAGAGACAGGTATGGGAAGCTTAGTATTTCCTGAACTGAAAACATTCATGAAAACATTCTAAACTGGAAAATACTCTGCTAAATCAGTCTGTCTGAGTGAACTCATCCTGAAAATGACTTGCCTAGAGTCTTCTGGAAATATACGCTTAGTGTACAGGAGGAGATGAGCTGATATAGAGATGGGCAGAGGGGCTGTTTGTGGGTGCTGAATTGTGGCAAAGAAAAATAAAAACTGCAGTGAGTGCAATCAGAAAAAGATCTCGATACCGGATCAAACACAAGGAATATTCTGCTGGCACAGGACGAGGTGGATGGTGCCTGACCACTGGGTTGTGCACATGCTGGGGTCTCTTACCACGGTGCTGTTCTGTTGCAGGGCACGGGAAGAACAGAAGGCAGAGCATGCTCTTCTAGGGCGGCCAAGCCCAGGCCCATCCTAGCAGCCAAGGACTCGGATCTGAAGGCAGTTCTCTCTGTTGGTGGACTTGGAATCGCAGTTTGTCTACACTGTCCTCTTCACAGTGGAGTCTTTTTATTTCCAACCTGCAGATTATGTTTTTATATTTGTTGTCACAGTGTGACAATTTTTTGTACAGTTGGTTTTAAGGTCTCCTCTGCCACTAGAGCCAGTAGGTTACAGCTGTTGATGTAACTGTAGCTGCAATTTTTGTGCAGGACTGAGAAACACAGTGCATTATTTATTGCGGAATCATTGCTGCTAAATAACTACTGTCTGTATAGGTAACACAACAGTTCCATGCCTGAAGAAGTTGCAATGGCTTTATAATATGTGAATGCATCTGTTTCTCTTCATAAAATGTTCTACTGCTGCAGGGTTTTTTTGTATTTCTTAAACTGCAGTGTTTCCTGGAATGTAAACATAGCTTTGCTTGGCTATAGATGAACCATCCTTAACGCTCTAAGTTCATGGCACTTAATTCCTTATTTAACATTGGAAGTATGTGTTAAAATAGTTGAAAAATTATGAAGCATATTATGTTTTTGAAGAGCACATGGTGTGGAAGTTGATTCAAACAAGTGAACAGTTAACTGTTTTTTGCTCTCAGATCCTATATGAATTACTGAGAAATCTTGAGTATGGAGACTGGATGAAAAGTTGTGTCACGGTTACTCCAGCATACAATATTTGCACATTATTGTGCATATGGGACCTGCAGACGCAATGACTTTTTTACCTTTTTTAACTAAAAAATACAGTTAAATAAAAAGATAATTCATACACATGATACCCAGGTTTACTTTTGAAATTTGTAATCTTTTCCTGTCCTTCATTACAGAAGAACAGGATGACTAGTGACGAGAGTATGGGAATAATGTCACTTTTTTCCCATCTTGTTACCCTTCCATTTCTCCATTTTTTCACTTTAAATCAACTGGAAAGATGCAAGTTTGTACTTGATAAGAACTCACTATGCTACAGAACTTCTGAAATGGGAACTTAGAGAATTTTTCAGATCTTAGATGTTATCTGTTTACCTGCGATAGTAAACATGTTACTACTACGCTTATGCATCTCAGTGAGTATCATAAGTACACCCTTGGTGATGGTTACAGTATTTTTAAGCATTTGTGTTCACCTTTATGAACTTATTTGTTTAGTGCATCTTAAAGAGACTGTAAATCTTTATTGGTATATTTTGAAATGGTCATGTAAATCTTTGGCTGGTATATCATGAAAATAGTCATAGGTAACTTAATTTTTTCCTGACATTCACTGTAAAACATTCAGGGGTCCTACCATTTCTGTTCAGGAAATCTTGTAGTTTATTGTTATTTAACAGTATTAAGTGAATTTTTGTATATTTCATTTTAACTTTATTTGTGAATAGTGATCGTGGCATGTTTGGGGGTGTTTTATTAATATTTCATTGAGACTGGTAAATTTGAATTGGGACTTTTTTATTTTCTGGAAGAGAGAAATTCATGTGTAATGGTGACTATTGGACCACTACTGCTTTTCAGCATTTGTAAACCGGTTTTACGTTAAATCTTGTAGACCTAACAAACTGCTGTTATTTCTAACTGACCGACCTGTATTAATATTGTACTTTTGAAAGTATAAATATTATGTGGAATTCCTTGATTTTGTTTTGAAGTTTATAACAACAAAGGCCCTGTGCTGTTAAAAATACAGACTTAGTGAACTCGCAGTTCTCGGGGCATTGATGGCACCTTTTAGTGAAATCTCTGTGTTCGGGAGTCATCAGTTTTAAGCTTAGCAGCCGCTTAGCTCGTGCAACACAGGAGTAGAGGCAGTAGATGCAGATGCCTCCCCTGCGCCCGAGGCCGTGTGGGTCTACGTGAGCATGGTCTGTAGTCCGCTTTCCTCGCGAGCGAGTCCTGCATGTCGCGCAGTGCCGGGTTGCGCCCGGATCTGGGACGCAGCGCGCGTCCCGGCTGCTTGCATGGCTCTGCCGCCCATGCCAGCGGGTGCTGCCTGCAGATTCGGTGCTGAAGAAAAAACCTTTGTCCTGAAATAGTTGTTATATATTTTTGTATAGTTGATATGGATCTGATCTAGATTTTATACTCATTAACTTTGTAGGAAATGCGTCGTAGATGTGGTAGTGCTGAAGAAGCAAGTATCAGAGAAACGTCTGCTTTTTCACAGAAGTAGTGAAGATACAGGGTAAACGTTCGCTGGTGATAAATGTGGGAGTTAGCGTCTCTAGAGCAGTAACATTTCGTGGGTCATAGATGATAAAGGACTACTGTGATATATTAATGAGTAAAGGACTTCAAGGTTTAACTGGTAAAGTGGAGTGCATTAACAAACCTAGATGGGAATGAGCTGCAGCCGACCAGGGGAGTTTTCCATTTAAAGCAGGAGTTCAGCTTTTTTGTTACAGATGAAGGGGTCTCATGAAGTTGCAGCAGTGCTCGGAGTAGGAGGTGATGCTTCTCCGATCCTGCAGGTGAATCGGTTCCGTTCGTCAGGCGGTGACGCTCACCACGTGCTTCTGGGCAGCGCGGCCGCCGAGGCCACCTCCGGTTTCTCTCGCCCGCAGTTGCGGTTCCTGCGTCGGCAGGACAGGCCTGTGCAGCCGCCCGCGCGGGGCAGCGCTCAGCGAGACGGGGGCGCCGAGCCCGTCCCTGGCTCCATGTTCCCTCCTGGTGCCGCGGGGCCGTTGCGGCTCTCGCGGAGGGCACAGGGAGCGGGGCAGAAGGCGCCGCCACAAGGAACGTGTGGCTGGGAAGCAACCGCTGAGCGTGGGTGGCCGGGGAGGTCGGTGCGACAGGCGGCTCGAGGATGGAGCCAGGCAGCGAGCAGGGGCCGCAGGGTGTTGCTCATCCCAGTGATTACCTAGGAGATGCCTATGGAGTGCCGTGTACCCGGCCGTGGGGAGGCCAGAGGGGTGTCCGTAGTCGTGAGGAGGAGAAGCTGGGGCTGAAGAGAGGAGAGGAGCAAGTGGCGAGGGGGCGAAGGCCGCGGCGGGGGGGAGGCCAAGCAGGAGGCAGGAGGTGCCGGCAGCGCCCGGGCGACACGTCGGACGCGGCCGTGTCACAGGGGCTGCTCTGCCGCCGTGAGGAGGAGCCCGGCGGGCCCCGAGCGGGGCAGTAAGAGCCGAAGTGAAAGAACGGACGTGCTTTGTATCCGCAAGTCATTTGAAAAGGAGAGCTGCAAGGTAGCGTTCTCTGAGCCGCTTGATGCTGTTTGTGCATGAGCTTTTCAATTTAATAAAGTATATTGTTTCTGTTTGACACTGTTCGGATGGAATTAAGGTTAAGAGTGCATTCGGTTATTGAGAACAAAATACATGAAATACATGTTGTAAACATCCACAAGCTAAGTATTGGGAATCCAGGAAATACCTAGAATTAAGGTCAGACTTGAAAGAAATCCAAACAAATTAGGGTATGGAAAGGTACAGCTGTAGCTCACACTGACATTTTGATGATGATTGTTGAAATGTTGACAATGATTGAAGGAAATGTTGCATCTGTTTCTAAGTTATTTGATTTTTGATAGGAACAAACATTCATTCAGAGTTTGTTTTTTTAATCAGAATCTGGGCTGTGACAGATTTAATGCTACATGTGCACATCCATGGGTCAGCACTTGTATCTCACCATTTACGTCAGACCAGTTTAAGAGATTGACAAAATAACTTCAATTTCTAAAAATAATGGAAGCACTCTAGCTAACTGATACATGGTGAAGCTGACTGTGCAGGGAGGATTATTTTGAAAAGCAGAGTTGTCAAGTAGATACGTGGGCTTTGTATTTCCTGCTAGGTTAATTCCTGCCAGGTAGCTCTTTCATCTACAGAGTCGAAACGGAGAAATCAAACTCTTGTTCTAGGCCACAGCGGGACAGTTCGTGTTGTCAGAGGTGGGATTAGAGTTTGGCTGTTTCAGATTTTTTTTCATTTTGTGTGTGTGTGTGAAAACACTGTCTCTCGTTCCCTGAGATAAAAGATTGATGTCAGTGGAAAAATATATGCATTAAAATGTTCCATGATTTTTTTCACGTGTTCTCTAAAATCCCTTGCCTCGTTCAAGTTCCATAGTGTCTGAGCCAACTTCAAGCATGAATACACCCACGTGCACATACCTACTGATGTAAATAGCTGCTTAATTTATTGGCCTGGCCATACCCTCTCATTTCATTTAAGAAGCAGCCCCTCCTAAGGAGATTGCTTTCATGGTGCTCCTGATATGAAATAAGAGTTTTGCTCAGCCTCACGTGCCATACCCTGGAGCAAATTATCCCCCGGGGAGCTATAAAGTTTCTTCATTTGTTGTCGAGGGATCCGCTTGCTGCCTGGAACACCGTCACTGAGGACGGCGGGGCGGGAGGGAAGGGTGTTGCTGAGGACGGTGGGATGGGAGGGAAGGGTGTTGCTGAGGATGGCCGGGCTCTTCTCCGTCCTGCTGCCTCCCTCTGGCCCCCCGCTCCTCCTTCGCGTCGCTTGTTCTCGGCTAAATGCAGCTATTGCTGCTAGCTTGTTTTCAAAGGTTATTTTTCCCCCTTTTCCATGTCCTTTCCCTTAATTTACAAAAGGAGGAAGCTGGCCTGGAGCCCCATTAGGAATAATTAAGGTTAATTTTATCTGTGTGTCCTTCTCGGCATGGACGTGAAATGAAATGATAGGAATCTGTTGGGGACAAAACTCGCAATAGTGTCCCCTGGAGCCCTCCCTGCGTAAGAGGCTGTTTCACAACCCGCCCCAGGGCAGGCTCTGTGACCGAGTGCTCCGCAGGCCTTGCTCGGGTTCGCTCTCCTTCTGCATCTGAATACATTTATTTTCCTTCTCACTCTGCTGCCAGTCACTTAGCCCTCAAGAAAGAGGCTTGTACTTCATGGCCGCGGGCAGAGCGCTCGTTCATTAGCTGTTAAGGGCAGCTACTGTTTGGGGCTAAAAGCAATTTTGAAAGTTCTCGTTTTCTGATGACTCCGTAGGTAGGTTTAAATCCGAGTGGCCGGTGTTTGTTTACCCTACAGGACACCCAGCCGGCCTGGAGACCAGAAGGGAGCAGCACTGTCATTACATAAAAGGCCGTCTGTACTTACTGTGCCTTTCCTAAATTGGTTTGGTGGTCATGATGGCTTCTAAAGATACTTCCCCCAGGACAAGATCGCACAGTCTCTCAATTCAGAGACTCTTTCTTTTAGAATTAAAATTGCAGAGTTTGTTTTAGTGCAGTCTGTTTTCCCCTTTAAGCAGTCATCTTGCTGGCACTCGGCTGCTTCCTCGGTAGCTCTCCTCAGCTTTGCAAACTTCCCCCTGATGAGGCTCACTTCTCCTTTGATATAACAGGCGTGTGTTAAGTCCTTCTTGTTTTCTTTGCTCCCTTATCGCTCATCACTGTTCCTCCGCCCTGGAAGGGCCCTTCAGAGCTGCCGCCCTCCTGCCCGGGCCATGCAGGTGCCGGTGGGAGCCGGCAGAGACCTGTCACCCGCGGCCATCGCCAGCGGTAGCTGCGTCCTTCGCCGTGGCCCTTTGCTTCTCCTGAAAACCAGTTTAAAGATGGAATTACAGCAGACTACTCAGTACCCAGACTGTAAAATGCTGAAACCTTCATGTATTCCCAAATTGTGAATAAAGTCCACATAAACATCCAAATATCCAAAAAACAAATACCTTCCAGTGCAATCAAGCTGCAATTCATTCCAAGAATACCTAAGGAAGGGTAACCCTAGTGGTGTTCCCCAAGTAACAAGTCCTGGAGGTCTCCACTGCCACAGAAATACTGACACTTTCAAAATATTTATTTTACAAACATTTATTTGATTTTTTTTCTCTACAGTTAAAAAGGTATCTGTTAACAAAATTCAATAGAAAATTACCAATAGAATATTCCCTTGGAAGCCTAAAGCACAGTAACCTAGTGTTTCGGATAAGTGTTTGACTTGAGAGGCAGGACTTCCCCTGCAAAATTCTGTTTTGTCCACAACAGTCGGGAGTGTTTGTTCCCCATACTGATCAGTTTACAAGGCAGATTTTGACAACCTGTTCTTTTAATTGTGAAGTTTACCAGCAAAAGAAGATGTCCTATTTTTTATTCTCACAAAGATGAGAAGACAGTGCTATTTCCTGTTTCTTGGTGTCTTCTATGAGCTCTTTTTGTTGGATTCTCTTGGATCCTTTACAGTAATCTGCTGAGATTTTTGTTTTTCCTAGCATTGCTATTTTCTGCCATTTAAAAAAAGAAAAAGTTAGTTGAGGAGATTGTCAGCCTTTTAAAATGGAAAATTTGGCCTTACTATTAGGAGTAAAATCTTGGAAGAAACAGAATTAGGAGAATCTGGAAGCTTTTTGCTGTAAGATTTTTTTTTCTGTTAAACACTCCCTTCTCTCATCTTAATGTGTGGGGTTTTCTTTAACTGCAGTGTGATATTCATCAATGCTTTTTATTAAGGTTAAGACCAAATACTTCATGAATATCTTTGAACTCAGAGTGAGAAACACACAACACGACTTCTCTGTGTTCTCCTCCCCACTTCAGCAGGATATGCAAGGTGCAACTCCACTGCAGTGGATAGTTACAACTTTGGAGAAAATGAGGAGATAGTTGGCCCTGGAGTGGGAGTAATTGCTTGCACATAACGTAGTTACTTAAGGAAAATTCCAGATACCTGAGAGAATCCATCTGTTGGAAGGGCAACATTTGATCTGCAGGTCTTTGTGATTTACTCGCCACGAGGCTGGTCAGTCTCACTGTCTCCCACCCTATTTTGAGTTTACTAGGTCTAAAATTTCACTCATAAATTTTGCATAGGTTCATCTGCTCTTTTTGAATGCACGGGATGGGACATCTTAGAGATCTTAAAGTGCTGAATCCAGTGGAAAAATTGTTTGTTTTATTCTTTTTCTCATCCCTTGCATCTAATTGCTGTGTTTATCGGCACTGGTGCTCCCTGTAGATATGGCAGTTTTTTAGTCATTCAATTACTCTTAAGTGAAACTGAGGAGTCATTTTTGGTTGTGCAACCCAGGAGCCTGAGGAAAATTCCTGCTGTCTTTTGTCAGACTACCTCTGCCCCCAAAATGGCTTTTAAACAGCACAGCTGCATTAATAAAATGTTTATTTAGCACCTTTCATGTTGAAGGATCCAAAAGCACTTATACAACTTAACTACACACATCATCACTGAAACGCATCCAGGCACAAAATCAGCAAACAACTCACTGCGGAAAATCAGGAAAAAACGGGCCTCTTACCAGCTGCTTGGCCAGAAAGCAGAGTCAAGTCTTTAATGATCTGCAGCAAGGCGCTTGATTTGGGGTGGGTTTTCTTTTTCTTTTTTTTTCATTCTTTAAGGTCTCATCTGAAAGACCTACATGGTAAAACTGTGCTCAGCCCCATTTAGCCGACTCAGAAAAGGTGAAGATTTGCATCAGCCCTGCCAAGATTAGAATCTGTGGTGCCAGGGAGTCTAGCCTAATCCTAACCTGACATTTAGATGACTAAACCCATCACCTCAAGGCAGAGGACATACCTAATAAGTTCAAGTTGCAAACCCAGAGTAACACAGTGTTGTGTTTTAATCCAGCACTCAGATATTTATGTATAAACCTCCCACAGGTACAGCATGCCTCTTCACAAGCACCAGACATTAATTTACAGTCCTACAACTTTTCCAGTTTTGGAAGGGGAAAATGCAACCTTCTGAGCTAGAATAATCTTTGAAGAGAGAGGGTAGAAGGCACTTGGCATGACTGAACAAAGCACTTGGAAATGCTCCGTGAGGAACAAGCCTCATTCCCTGGGAGCACAGAGGTGGCCTGCAGCCTTCCCAGCTGTTTGCAAGAAGCACACGCCAAGCAAATCCTCAGCAAAGGCGCTTCTGCTGCAGAACCACTTCCCAGTGCTGGAAGTGTTTTGGGAATGTTCACAGCCCGGTTCCTCCCTGTTGCAGCTCCACAGAGGCGCTTGGGCACGAGCGGGTAAACGTGGCTTTGTTTCTCTTCAATGCACTTCCTGACTGTAACAAACAGTTATTACGTCTTTCAACTCAGCAAAGAAAAATTATAAGGCTATTTTTATACAATTTGAAAGCACTTAATACAAAGTTACATGAATACACTGCATCATACGGCCTACCTGTGGAGAAAATACTGAAATACTACCATAGGGCTCTTCAATACTAGTTTTGTCTTTCAACTTTTTATCTTAATACTAGAAAATATATAAACCATTTACTTGACATTATGCAAAAGAAGGCACAGCCGGTTATAGTTTACACAAGCACAATGCATAATATGCAGAAAAAAGGATTAAAAAAAGCTTCACATCCTTATTAGATACATTGTCGCAATCCATTAAGAGAAGTACTTCATCAACAACAGAAGTGTTCAACACTTGAGAGCTATGATATAAAAAAATTATAATTCATTTAATGCAAAACAGATTTATATATATTTTTATATATAAACACTGTTTAAAAATGCTAACATAATAAAAGTAGATTATCCATGTAATGAAAAGTGCAAACCAAAGTAATAGAGGGTTTCACAATGTCCTTCTCATGACACAGGAAAAAGGAGCCCATAGGAATGAAGTGTTAAATCCACCAGTGAGTCCTTGGCGTGTTGAGGCATCATCAGGATTTGTGGGCATTTGGTGAGAGCAGGACTGGAGAGGAGGCTCCATCCAGACTGGGAAGTGGCACTGGAATGTGGCCATTTAGCAGAGTTGGAAACTGGAAGAGACCAAAAGGCAAATACTGAGAGTGAGCTTCAGCCATTCTGCCCCAAAGCGCACACACGCAGCATTAGCTTCATGGGTATGCAGGACTTCTCATTTCTGTACAGCAAGGGGTAGGCTAAATGTCTGCAGCAGACACTAGGAGTGTAAAATAGAGGGTGAAAATCGAATGAAATGTAAATGCATAAGGTTTGACAATACTGACGGCTCTATTTTATATAAAAGTTCATATAACTACCCAGATGCCAGCAAGCTGCTAAAACAAGTGATACAGAGAAATGCTTGCCACTCATTCTGCATCCACAAATACTTCTCAGCTTTCAAACTATTAATTGCACCTGTGCTTTTTATCCGCCCTTCATAAAGGTTAAGCAAGAAAGATATTGGCAAAAACGGAAGTCCAGAAGTAGTTTTCTGACAGACAAAAAAAAAAAAAAACCACAGTTGTGAATACATAAAATTACCAAAAATTTTGGCAAAATTGCCAATTTAAGACTCAAACAGCAGAAATCCTAGTTTCCAGTGAACTTGTGTATTTCTTTTCACTCCTTCGGATCAGCCCTTGAAGAGCAAATGCCCATTTAAATCCAGTCTTGTGGTGTAGCCCCCTTCCCGTTCCGCTACGGCACCACCTCACGGTCACCAGCTCCAGCCTCGGGCTGCAAGTCGCACTGGCCGCCCCTGCGCCAGGCTGCAGGGCCCTGGGCACCGCGCTCGCGCTGCAGCACGGAGCCCGAGTGCCTGGGATCACTCTTCCCACCAAACAACCCTCAGGAAATGTTTCTATCTCTTCTGCCAACGCTCATGAAAACACAGAGCCCAATTACAAACTCCAGGCTTTCTAATCCAGGCTGCTTAAGGGAGCCCATGACTGGAATCGTCACTCCGGCGTCTGGCTGCGACGCAGACCTGGCACCTGCCTACGCCCTCAGCGCTGCCACCAGGGTGGCACTAGCAAAGGAAACACGCTTAATTCAATATTTAATTTAAGATAACCTGGTAATTCACAAGTTTGGCTGCTCTTTCTTGGATTAACCAATCCTGTGCAAGTCTCTCGCTCTTCCAGTTATGTGGTAATCTCAAACTAATGATGAAACATTAAAACGAGTGTGTAATTACACAGCAGTATTGCATCAAAGGGAAGACTGCCCACGTAGGTCAGTGTATCAAGGCAAATTGTGCGGAAGGAGACTGCGGATTTCTGCCGCGTTTTGCATTTGCTGCCAGGGTGAGTAGGCACAGACCGCATGGGATCTGCTTTCTCCTTACAGGCACTGAAGGAGAGTTTCCCAGTTAATAAGCACCTACGCGCTCTGTGACGGAGCCTTCACACGGGTGCACCCAGCAGCTCTAAGGCCGGCACCAAACTTTCCCATCGGGTGTCCTGGGCCTAGTGGACTCAAGTGCGCTTCACCCCGGTTTTGTGCTACCAAAACCCTGCTGCTGAAGACCAATAACCAGAGGCAAACACGGCTCCTCCGCAAAGAGCAGGGCACCCCTGAGAGGAAGGAACAAACACAGGAGCCTGATCCCACCTGCCGCGGGCGTGCAGCACGGGGCTGTGGAGCTGCACCGCCCTGCCGCTGCTCGCAGGGGGTTGGCTCCTTTCAAAGGAACAAACCTTCCTCCAGGCCCTCAGCAGGAGAGCAAGGGAGAGCGGAGCCACCTCGGGCAGCCCCAGCTCTCCCTTGGCTGCCGCGTGGCCTGGGCACGCGGGGAGCCCCAGCTGCCCTCCCGCGGGACACGTCTGTGGCTCGGAGGACCCCGCGGGCTGGTCCTCACTCGCTCACGCCCCTCCTGGGGCCACCGCCGCAGCTCGCGCTGGGCAGCCAGGGAGCGCGGCCTGCACCCGAGCCGAGCGTTATCCCCACGAGGGCCGGTGTAACGAGGCCAGGGCTGCTCCTCGCCCCTGGGCACTGCGGAGCGCTGCTGGGCGTTTGTGTTGACAGGCTCATTCCAGGAGAAGCCTCCCGAAGGAACCGTCGGCCTGGTGCTAATCACACGTGCAAAACTAAGGTCAGAGATGCAGGAATGAGCTGTTCGAAGTGAAGCCTCAGGAATCCGCCCAGCTGTCCCGCAGGAGGCAGAATGACCTCGCAGCCCAGTGAGATCATATCAGAGCCGAGCTCTTGAGCTGAAGCCCGACCCAGAGCAGGACAGACGGTCCCCGCAGAGCGTCAGAGACCGAAGCAGGGGCTCTGTTTGTCAGCCCCCTGCTGCACTCCTGCTGCCAGCCACAGCGCTCGGGGACTTCATTCCAGGGGTTTTCCCTGCATTCCTCGGCTGCCTGGATGGCCATCAGCTTCTTGTGCTTCCTGCCCATTAGGTGATCCGCGTAACTGCTCCCATGACCTACTGAGTCAGCTGTTTTACAGCAGCTCCAGCTGGAGCACTCCGTCCCTCCCCATGATCGTCTTCCAAAGCTGTCACACAAACGCTGCAGCTGAGCTCTGCAGCCCTCGTGGCTGGCTTACTTAACACCTTTTCTGTTTAACACATCTCTACAAAATCTTGAGACCTTTATGAGAGAGGACAACATTGCTTTTCCCCAATTACATACAGAGATGTACGAAGCTCAGAGAGATGAAGTGATGTTTTTGAGGATGCACTGATGATCTGCACAACAGCTAGAAACAGAGCCCTTATCTTCAGACCTTATTTTAAAATTATCTCATTTTAAATACAAAAACGTCTTACCTGTCACAGTGAGACCGTAGGATCAGTCTACACTGTACAAGACCAAACTTAGTCTTAATTTTTCCGTGGTCCATTTTCCAGTGCCCTCCCAGCCAGTCCCTCTCTGGCCTACAGGCTCGGAAGCTCTGAGGACTCAGTTACTTATTCTTGCAGAGATTCAGTATTTCTTTTTTTTTTTTTTTTCTAAATGCAGCTCGCACATGCTTGCCACGCTATAGCCACAGCTCATTAGGATCTACAGTGCTGCCACAGGTCTGATGATTAGGTACACGCTCTGAAAATGCCTGTTAAAAATCGCATGTTTTGTCAAACTGAAAATGCCTGTTAAAAATCGCATGTTTTGTCAAACTGCTTGAAAAACTCCAGACCACTGTGAGGAGATGTTCCCTTGGTGTCTTTTCCCTGCGTGCACTTTCAGAAACCAAGCCTATTTGTTAGAGACACCTACCTGGAACAGAGTGTTTGGTCCCTGCAGCCGGGCAGGACTCAGAGGAGCGACAGGACTGAGGCTGCTCCAGAAGTGGATGCTAGACAGCAGCGGGCTTGGGGTCAGCAATAATCCATTTGGGGTCTGCAAGACAAAAAACACCCCGTGATGCATGTCCCTGGGGATCACAGCTCCCGTGCAGGGTGCTCTCAGCAGCTAAGCACACCACTTCACCTCGTGGCTTGTCTCTCCAGGAGTTCAGACGTTTATGATGCCCAACGTACCGCACTGGGCTAGCGCGGCTATCCCTCGCGCCCTGTCTCCACAGAGGTCGGTACCACACATCCACCTACGCGGTGTTCCGTCAGATGAAGGTTGATTTTGGTTACACTGAGGTTTGCCTATGGGGCCACAGAGTTACTGCTCATTGGGACCGCAAGTGTCACTCTATAAAATGCCATGCATGCCATGGTGTCTGTAAACACGGCCTCATCTCCCCCCGAATGATTTTTTTTGCCTTTTTGGAGGACAGCAGTAAGTTGAACCAACTGCAGCTTTTGATGCAGTAACGCAATTGTGTGTGGAGTCGAAAGAGCCATCGCTGCCCTTTGAAGTTTACTCCCCTGATGGCTCCTGTTGGCGACGGCAGCAGATCCAGCAGCCGAGCGGCGCAGCGGCTCCCAGGGCCAGGGGCAGGCTCGAGTGCCCGGGGGACTGCAGCGAATAGAGCTAATAGTTTGAAAAGAACTCAAATTGAAAGAACTAAGAAGCTGAGGCTTTTCTCAGCTCTGAGGTTGCTCTCTCCAATGTCAGGGCTCACGAGGAGAGCTGCGAATTCTCTCCGGCGTTTTCAGGCACAATTGGAGGGAAGCTACAGTTAAATCACATGCAAATCTGTGTTCAAAGGCAAAGAGTCACATGAATTATTCTGTACCCAGAGTCACTTTTATGTTTCCAGAAAGGAACATGAAAGCGATGTGACAGCTCTGAACAAAGTACTTGGCACGCTGAATTAGACTCTCCCGCTGCCTGGATGCCAAACACCCCGACCAGTCCGAGCCAGCAAAGCGGTCGCTGGCCGGTCAGCCCAGCAGCTCCTCACAGGGCAGCACGAGCGCCCCTGCGTAGGGGGTGCCCCAGTGCTCTGCCCAGCGTGGGCACCGTTCAACTGCCTGGTGTTTAAACCATGTAAATAGAGACTGGTCCCCAGGCCCGCTGCGTCTCTCGCCCTGGCAGCTGCATTCCAGAACCTGCGAGCTCCCCCCGGGGCCAAAGCCCGAGCTCTGCCTCCCACAGACGGCGGTGCCAGCGCGATCCCGCCTAGCAGCTGCTTCCCTGGAGGCTCTCGCGCCATGTCGCTCCAGCTCCGTGGCGAGCAGCATTGGGAAGGCAGGTACAACTGGCCATGGACATTTTAGCAGGGGACAGATGTATCATCTGCGAGGCAGTGCCGAGGAGACTGGCCAGCTCTGTGGGTCTAGGCTTCGCACAGAGGCACAGCAATCTCTTGCAGTTGGATTCAAACCCAGGTACAGGCAGTCAGTGTAATAACAGCAGAAGAGAAGAAACCGAGAGAGGGAGAGCAGCAGCTGTAAGGTCCTCCCAGCAATCCTGTCCCAGGATACCTGGAAGGCTGCTTTGTATAAAGATCCTGGCTGCTCTTTAAGAAGTGGCTGATTTCTCTAAGGACTCCTGAAAGAAATAGGGTTCATGGAGAAATGTGAAGGGAAAGAACAGAGCAGCTCCCTCAGGCTGAAGAAGGTGGCTCGTAAATATAGAACCACATCGAAGAAACCGCAGCTACATTCAAAGGAATAATAAACCCACAGTAGTGCTGGCAGAGCAAAGGGCTCCTTATGCTGGAAAAGCAGGTGAACAGGGAGCATGAAGGCTGTGAAGAGCCTCGAAAAGTAATGATAGAGCTTTGGTTTGATGCATGAGAAATTGAAATTCGGAACAGAAGGTCATTCAACTCAGATGAGCAATTCAGCAGCTCTTGTACTTTGAGCTGCAAAAGGCTAGAGCTGCCCTGCAAGGATAAAGATCGGTGCTCATGCACTAAAATAATACACAGTGTGGCCACAGGAGCACCGGGAAGGTTGGTGCTGCAAGTGTTATGAAGAGGTGGCAGCATTTGGCTGCAGGCGGATGGGGAAAAGCCCCATCCGCTGTGCCCAGATACTGGTGACGTTGAGGATGACACCCAAAGGGAAAAGAAGCAGAGGAGGCTCAGGGAGGAAGACGTTTCTTGTTCGGTCTTGTTACAGGAGAGCTCCTGACAAGCTATGTGGGAAGAAGTGCGTGCTCAGCAGGCCCGTATGACGAGTCCTCGCGGCCCGCGGTGCTTCCCCGAGGCAGGAAGGCAGCAGCAGCAGGAGCCCTCATCCTGCGCTGCCGGCTGGACCACAGGCCCTGGCAGAGGGTTGTCCACGGTATTTGTGAGATGGGCAAAGCGCACGCCTTACTAGGTCAGAACCAGTACTGAGACCTACGTACAGAATGTACAGAAGAGCTGCACTCGCAGCTTTAAAACCAGATATGCAAGCAGCCAGACCCAGCCACATTCACAGTATTGTGCAAACTGAACTAAGAAGTCCCATGAGCTACACCCTGTCGCTTTTTCTTTTTTTATTTCAGTGAAGCTGTAGACACCCAAAACTAGAAGGCAGTTCTTGAGTTCTTGGAAAAGTCATGGAGAGAATGAGGAGGTGTTCCCTCACACCTCCAGCCAGCCAGAGAGGGGACGTGAAGTGGGGCTGCGCTCCTTGGGGCCTGGCTGTGTGAGCCCCCAACACGGCAGCACTCGCATCCCCAGAGCGGCGGAGCGCTGACACCCCTGAGACACCCAAAGGGCAGCCGGAGCACAGCTCCTACTCCGTCAGACACAGGGTATTCCCGGCTTGCACGCAGTCTGGCCACCAGACAAGCTGCAAAGCCCCCAGGGGAAGAGAAGTTTTAACACCCCCCCAGCACAGGCTGTCCTTGCACTGTGGGGATGCACATGGGGACCCACATGGGGAAACCAATGGGCTCACTTCATTTTCTGCCCTCATACAGCCACATACCTGATACTGGATCTGAAACCAAGTGGTAAGCTCCTGCTTAAAAACCAACATTACAGTCTAAGCATAGGAATTTTTTGAAGAGGAGTAATTCATTGCACCAAGAGGGTCATATCAAGCAGTGACGCTCTTGGTTTCTGACTTTTCTGAAAGAGGATGCAGGTGAGCACAGTCTTTCCTCACACGTGTCGAATAAAGGACAACTGCTGTTCCGTGCACACTAGCATGTACTGGGGCCTGGATAGTGCGCATGGAAACTACACAGACACTCACACTGCACAGGCTGCAGGCGTCCTGGGATAACAGCATGCTATAAATGTCACAAATGCTAGTAGAGGCCTGATAGAAACAGTTAGTCAAAATACATGAACACATTGGCCAAAGAAAAAAAGTGCAAGTAATCCATAAAGAAGCAGGTACTGAACAGAAGGATAAGACAGATACAGAAGCTATGTTGCTATACAGCCAAATGTCTAAAAAGCGGACCCGTGGGCTACCCCACCTGGCCGCTTCTTCTGTCACAAGACACCTTCCCAAAATCAGGTTTGCAGTGACCTGAGGTAGATCATCAACGTCTTAGCTAAGCACCCTTCAAAACGAGACCCACAGTCATCTGTAGAACTCCTTTTTTGCTAGTTTCAGGGGTAGCTATACCATTTTAGAGATACCTGAGAAAGTGTCTAAAGAAATAATTACAAAATGAGCATGTCAGTGAGGAAAGAAATTGCTCTGTTCATATTGAGTTTTGGGGTAATAGTAGATTAAAGTAAGCTTGTAATAACTCATGCTGTCATTGTGTCTGGTTGGCATCTGACATGATTTATTCATCAAATTTGCTCCCTGCAAGCAAAATACTTAACTGTGGTTATGCTGCAGTTAGAGGTTATAAAAGCCTGTCAATGCACCTCAGCTTTGGTTTGCCACACTTCTGTTCTTCCTGCCAAACCTAACATCACTTAAAGGCAATGCACAAAAATGACAGATAAAGGGCCACAGATCCCTCCTTATGCACAACGGAGCCTCCCGCGCTCCCACACCTGCCTGTGCTGCAGGCTCTATTCGTACTGGGCTCTTGCAATAGGGCCGAGACAAAGGCAAGTCTGGATGCGGTCTGACCCCTCAATAGCCTGGGTTTCCTGAGTAAATGAAACCTTTTAACACACATCTGTGTATTTATTTAACACTCAGCCTGCTTCATTAGATGATGCTATTTGCACCAACTTTTATTTTTATATTTTGCTACCCAAGGCATTTTTTTAACTTCTCTGATTTTACAGTGGCAGTATAAGACAAAACTCACTGATCAATACACTAAATCACTTTATGCTCTTTGATTTTCCTCTTATCCTCTGAATTGCTAGACTTTTTTCATGGACTTGCTATTTGATGGACTCTTATCTTCCGGAAATGAGAACTCGACTTTGACATACCCTGAAATATGTGATCACATATTTCTTTACTTTATAAAGAACAAAAAACAAGCGTTTCTGCAAGAGGTCTGCACTGAAAGGAGGCTACTGCAAGCACCCTACGGAGTTGCAAAACCCTGGTAATTGAAGCTGGCTTAAGAGCCTTGTCTTAGAAACCAATTAATTTGCTCTGTCTTTGACAGCTAATGAAAATGTCACACTTTCTGAACAGATACTACATCTAGGAGAGACATCTAAACCAAGCATCCCATAACGCGTATGCTGGAGTAGACCTGCTGAAATCCTGTGTGTTTCTTCTTGTCCTTTTTCTGCTCGCTTTGTAGACCTGGAGGCTGGTTTGAACTGGGACGCGATTCACTCATGTCACCAGCTGCCCGTCTCATTATCTTTCCAGGCATCCTGTGGACTGGAGTGACTTTCTCCACATTCATGTGGGAAGCCGGGAGCACAGCGCTGTGAGGAACCTACTTTCCCCCTTTCATTCACGCCTCTGCTATGCTTTCCTGTCCCCCATGATTTATTTTTTCCCTCCCCCAAAAAAAGGATGATTAGACCCCACAGTGCTAACACTCTTGTGAGCGCAGAGGGAGCGCTCACTAAAGCGAGAGCGCACAGGATGGGCAGGTCTTACCTGGGCAGTGAAGAAAGCTGGAGTCAGGGATCCCGACGGAAGCGCGGGGCTGTTGAGGGCAATGGAACCAATATCGGTGCCGGAAAGAACCATAGGTGGCGCAGAGATTTCCAAGCCTTTGGGTTTTTTAGCCTTTGGGGGAAGCGATGGAGATTTTGCCTTGGAACCTGAGGAGAGGTTCAGAGGTTCAAGCGAATCTGAGTCGTGGCAACTGGACTCAAAGAAGAGGCTCCTGTGCTCTGCAGGGAGCGGCGAGGTGGGCGACAGCGACGGGGACCGGGAGGATGATGACGAAGGAGAGGAAATGCTGGCGCTGTTGGGTAACATTAAGGAAGACAGTTTAGCTGACACTGAAGAGCTGAGAAAAGCAGAGGCAGCCGCTGTTTCGGAAGTGGAAGGCAACGACACAATGGGCCTCATAACCTGTTTGTCTCTTTTGTTTGTCACAAATCTTATAACAGTCCGAACCTCTTCGACAGGTGTGTTTCCTTCCGGCTTCTCCTCCAGTTTTTCTGTTTTGATAGGCTTGTAGGGGTCTGGCTGATTCTGCAGCGAGTTGATGGTGAAGGAGGAGTACAGGCCAGAGTGGATGTACTCATTTCGGCTGGTGCTTTTCAGCGCTGACAAGCTGTGCTTGTGCTGCTCCCGGCTCTCCGGAGGCATCTTGCAGTCGCTGTCCTGCAGCAACAGGCTCTCTCGGCTGATCTCCACAGCATGTGGATCCATTTTTAGAATCTCAGGAAAGGAGACAAACTTGTAGACAAATTTTTGTCCAATCACTTTCTTGATGATGTTCTGCAAACACAAAAGCAGATCGGCCAGAAGGGTCAGTATTTTGAGAGCACTGAGGATCGCAACCTGAGCGGTTTCAGAGGGGGCGGCACTGCTCCACTCCCTCCTCGGGCTCACGGTGACACTTCAGAGGCTTCAAGTGCATCTGGGCCTGAGGTCTGCTCGAGCAGAGCATCGGGGCTTCTAACAAAATTGCCATTTCTACACTTTACACACCTACTGGCAGGCTCCCTTCCTCCCATCTCCTCTGAGACACCTTGGGAATATTTCCCTTCTAGTAAGAACAATTTTGCACTTTTCGGACTCAGGCCACTCTGCCACACACCGTGTCTCACAACGGCGGCAAATGCCGCCATTCGTACCTCTCCAAACGGAGACCAACTACCCCACAATAGGNCTTTCGGACTCAGGCCACTCTGTCACGCGTGTCTCACAACGGCGGCAAATGGCGATTCGTACCTCTCAAAACGGAGACCAACTACCCCACAATAGGAAACACTTCGCTTGGAAAGTCTGCTATGGACAAAACGAGCTCTCCTGCCTGCTCCAGCTGCTCACCCTCTCCTCCTCTCCTTTGCAATAGATAAGATTCCGGTCTTATCTATTGCAAAATGGGCCCATTAGCTGCTCTGATACCATCCACTGTATCTGAAAGGGCTCCGTGTGCCTTGCTCGGCATCTTACGACAGTAGACGCTGGCCAGGGGGCCTGGCCTGTGGAAGAACTACAGCATTGGCCACCCTAAGCCAAGTGCTGCGGAGCAGTATTTCCTCAGATTTAAATAGTGATTTATCTCTTCTTGAAGACCCTGGTGTACGGTTTGTCTGTAACTCTCTTCATAAAATAAAATAAAATAAAATAAAATAAAATAAAATAAAATAAAATAAAATAAAATAAAATAAAATAAAATAAAATCTTTTACAGGAGTTTTACCCTTTGGTGGGACAAGTTCTCCTGCCAGGACTCATCTACAACACCTCCTACTAATACTCTGCAAACAGACATTTGCCATCAGTAGATAAGGGAATTTGAATATTTGTAATATTGCTAAAATCTACCGTATTTTTCACTCGAAAATAGCATCTCGTCCAGGAACTGTCTAGCAAAATCGGAGACTAGCAGAAGAAATGTTTGTTAGGGTAATTTAAAAATAACAAAAAAGAAGAAGAAAAAGGAACACAAACATCATCCCTATTTTATGTGTACATCATACAGCTCTGAGGGCTTGCGGTGTCTGCACTACACAGCATGCTTGGCACAAAAGCAGGACTGGTCTGTAGAAAGAGGCGACTGCACTTCTATATTGACCAGATGAAATACTGGACACACTGTGTCTGCACTCTGATTCATTCACAAATTTGATACTACATTTTTCTTAAAAATGCAAAAGAAATAGCACAATTCACCCATGAAAAGAAGTATCCAGAATGGGGTTTGTTTTCCTTTTTTAATATATTCCTTTTAATTTAAAATAATCCCTCATCTCTGCTCCTGCCAGCTGGAGCTATTGCTGCATCCAACACTGGGAACAGAGATAGTACTTGGAAAATGTGACTCTCAGCAGGGAAAGATTAAGTGTATTAGATTAAGGGCAGCATTTTTACACTGGTGCAGGCTTGAAACAGAGGAACTTTGCTATAAAAAGCAAGCAAGTAGGCTGGTGAGTTTATATTTCCTCTGTTATTATTAAATATAGTTATATTTTAGGAAGATCTTTCTCTCTCATTGTGGCTCCTCCATCTCCATAAGCCTGCAGCAAAGGCCCGCTTAATGATGGCTGAAGATTAAAAGGATTCAAGAGCAGCTCCCTCGAGCACTTTGGAGCCTTCTATTAAATGTGGCGCCTGAGGAAACCTCCATCAGCACATAAGGGAAAATAAGGATGCAAATTAATTAACCATCTCTGAAATGCCACTGTCACTTATGAATTTTTTCTGACAAACAATTGAAGTGAAGGTAAAAAGCAGCTTTTTTTTTTTTTTTATATTCTCACCTCTGTGGTCTGTCAGAACCATCAAGAGCTGCAGAAGACGCCTCAGCCCATGGAAGACAGTGACAGACCTCGTGACCGATCAGACTGTTTCCACCCTGAGCATGGAAGTCCAGGGAAGGTTTCCTCACGCAGAGGACTGCTTCTGCAGGGAGGTGAAGCCCCTGGCTCGGTAGCAGGCCAGCACCGTGGCGTACTCAGCCCCTCTTTTCCCTCTCTTTGAATCCCCTAGTGCCACGAGCGCCCTGGCGCCAGCTGCAACGAGCTGCCAGAGAGGAGGGCGCCTGGCTCCTGACGGGGCCAGAGATTTCTGAGGGGCTCCAAAACGCAGTGCAAAATAAGCCTGGGTGCCCGGCGTGGGCTGTCCCCTCTCCGCACCCCTCACAATGGGGGTAGTGGCATTTGCTGCAGCCTCCCCGCAGCTTCCGCTCCTCAGACCTCCAGCTGTGAGTCGGAGCAGGAGCCTCCACGGGCCCGGGGCACCCGGCTGCAGGAGCATCTCCCTCTCTCCTGCTCCCAGCTCAGCGACAGGGCAAAGACTCAGCGGCCTGGGTTCCCCTGCACCTTAAAACCAGGCTATAATGTGGGGCCTTGGGCTTTCTGGTGGTGGTAATGGGTTGTTTTCTTTTATATTAGTGGACTACTACTAGAAGTCCTGCAGAAATAAATGGGAGCTCTTCATCCATTTTCTATCAGCGCAACTCAGGCTTAGGTTCCTCTTCCTCTCTCTCTTTTTTTTTTTTTTTTTGGTTGTTGTTCAAACATTTCTTGGTTCTTAATCTAATCAACACTGACTCCTCTTTGCTGCGTGAGCTGTCTGGAGATGCGGCTTGGCCATACGACAAGGTGACATAAGGATTTTAGTGGCTTAGCTCGGCCCTGTGAGCTAGGGAATCTTGTGCCTGCTGGAGGCATGTGGGGAGGGAGCCAGGACTCACTTTCTGTTTTTCATAGATTAACATGGGACCTCAAATTCCAGAGACAGGCACATGGATTAGGAATGTTTTCCTCCTCTTACAAAATGACCTGTAATCAATAAAGACAGGGAACCAGTGGTGCCCAAATTACAGCAGAACAGGGCAAACTGGTTGCCAGACCCCTGCTTGGGATGGAAGGAGATGAGCCAGAGCTGTAGTTGCTGCTTTTAACTCCCATTTGGATGTCTTGCAAGTTCTCTGGCTCTGCAAGTCCCAGAGATCAGACTACAAATTCCTCCTGGGGCTTTATGAGGAGCAGGGCTGCCCTCAGGCTGGGAAGCCTGCAACGGAGCGGGTTGCCCTGCTCTACTCCTAACATACATTTGCAGTAGAGGACAGGTCCAAGGCACGCTGTCTGCCCGCGTGAGAATTTACNGAAGCCTGCGAGGGAGCGGGTTGCCCTGCTCTACTCCTTGCTCCTAACATACATTTGCAGTAGAGGACAGGTCCAAGGCACGCTGTCTGCCCGCGTGAGAATTTACCAGAACTTGTGGGTGGAATAACTACCTTCTCTTTCTGAAAGGTAAAATTACAGTCATCTGTACAAAAACAAGACAGAAAGCTAAGAAATCCTCATACTCAGAAATCTGAAATATGTAAGCTGGCAGGAGATGGCTGTGGTTGCAAAGCTGCTCCTAAAAATGGGATGTGTGTTCACATCAGTGTGCAGGCAAGCACAGTCTGTTAGCGTGATACTTTATGCCCCTATGCTCACCACTGCCTGTGTGTGTAAGCTAAATCCAGACAAATTTTGATGGAGGCATAGTTGTTACTACCCTGTGCACTATTAGTAGGGACCTTTGGAAATACAAGACTTTTATTTATCCAGATTTCAATCTTTCCTCCCCCATGTCCACCTGGATGCACAGATGGTTCTCAGAGCCTGGACCAGGGCTCACTGGTCCACTGGGCTCAGAACGTCTCCCTTCCCTCTTTCATCAAATATTAACTACCTTGTCTCCCTTCTCAGGAGTTTGTGACTCCTTCTTCTCTACCCATCCTCTCTTATTCAGTGTAAAACTATTTTCTCATTTTTTCTAAAAATGTCAGCATCCATTAACTGCTTCTATACTGTTTCTGACATTCACCTTTTTGACTTTCACCCACTGGCCTTGAAGGAAGCTCCTTCCATATCTCCACAGAGCAGTTTGTTAAGGTTCCTCCAAGTCTTTTCTTACAACACCTCTTACCTGTAGCACCACAAAACAGAGAGCTGGTAGCCTAGTACCAGCACATCAGTACTGCTTCATTGCAATCTTGGATTTTCCCCTGAGTTAACTCAAGGGTGGACCTTCCCAAAAGCAAAGCAGTGATTTCCACTATCACTTCATAGTTTTCTTGCACAATTTTAAAGTTGTGCAGGCAGACCAAGCAAGGAGCCCTATTGCCCAGACAATTCTTCCATGCTGCCATCCACATTTGGGCTTTAGAAATACAAACTAGTAACCAGGCTATTTAGTCTGACCATGTATGGAGAGAGGGAAGTGTGTGGAGCACCTCCAAATAGCAAGCACCTTAAAAGGTCTGGCCCCAGTGCTGCTCTAAACACGGACAAGAAGCTCATTTTATTTATATACTATATGACATTCTGCTAGCCCATCTAAACAAGAAGGGAGCCATTACCTGAAACTAAAATGATTTATTTTTGTCTTTGGAAGAGAGGCTCAACAGCCCTCACTGAATAAGGCCTGAGGCCACATACTGTTCGAAGAAGATACAAAAATATTAAATAACTACTCAGGACAACAGTATGAGTGTGCAACTAAAAATGCAGTGTACACAGGTAACTGTGAGACCTGCATTTCCTAAATTTTGAGGGCTTGACTTTCACAACCATAGCATCCAATTAATGCAGGTATTTGCATGTAATTTCCTGGACTTCACCCTGTCATTACCTTTCTCCCACTCAAAAAAAACCTCACTGGGAAACCTCACAAGCTTCCTTCTTGTGTTGCCACCTTGATATATGCATGGGGGTGCCTCAAGCTATCACAAAACCCATAGGAACTTCCTGCAGGTTTCGTCTATCAGAAAACACAAAGCAGTGGGGCAGCTTTACCAACAAAAAGCTACTGGTTCGGCCTAAAGGCTTTGACTAGCCAACGTATGCAATGGAACAGCCCTGACGCTCATGCTGCAGGTAGAGAGCGGGTAGGAAGCCTCCTCTCCCGCTCACTCTGCTCTGACCAGCCGCCCTGTTAAGAAAACTGAGAAAAGGCACTAACTAAAGAGGGACGAGGAGAAATGGGGTAACTTATTCACACAAATGAAGCAGGAAATGCAAAGACTTTAGGTTATCTACAAACCTTTAGCAACCAGCACCAGGGTAGCAAATTACAACTGAGCTGTGCCACGCTATATGTTTCCTGGGGTGCTTTATATCTGAATTTTAGATAATTCCAGCCATCAGCCTTAACAGCACATCATGCTTGCTTTGAAAACCAGGCTGAGGAACTTGCCCTAATTGTGTTATTTTGCTCCAATCCTGGAATTAATTTACTTTTAACTTCAGATGAATCATATGATGAATTTTAACAAGCCAGTGTTCCCCCCAAGCAAAACAGCAGAGCCCATAAACCTCCATTTATGCAGTGATCAGGTTTTATTTCTCTGCAGTGAGTAATTGCAAAGACAAACCATGAAGCACTGGCTCAGTTAGCGTCACCTCGCGCAGAGGGCAGCCCGGGGATGAAACGTCCTTCCCTTGTGCCGCTGCCGCAAGGTCTCAAGCTCACTTGCTGGCCAGACCCCTCGGCTTACAGGTAGGGACGTCCCTCTGCACCCCAAACCAGCACCCACAGGAGGCTCGTGCAGCGGCCCCGCGTCTCATCTCTCCCGCAGCCCCCCAGCACCGTGTTCATCCTGTTGCCCACCTTGCTCATCCCCCCACCCGCCAACATGTGTCACTCTCCAGAGTGAGGAAGGTGGGCAGGTTCTGCAGTGCGCCCTCAGGCCACCTCAGGCTTTAGCCTGACCCCCAAAGCAGGCAAAGGGATTGGGAAAGGGACTACAAGAGCCTAGGGGGGGCATCTGCTGTCACAAGCCCTTGCTATTTTTGTTGTGCAGAAAGGAAAGGAGAAAGCCAAAGAGGTTTCTTCCCTCCTCAACGCCTTCCCCTTCTCTGCCTCAGCACTGGCCGAAGTGAAGGCAGGGGAGGATTCAGGATCTGAATTTCAGCACTGAATCCGCTCCTGAGCCCCTGTCGCCGGCCCCCTTGCATTCACCGTGCGCTGCCCTGTGCTTCAGGCCCTGCACAGGCTCCCTACCCCTCTGCTCTCATCTAACAATCCGCCCTTCTCCATGGCCTGTTGTGACCCTGCGGGGCACAACAGGCCATTCCTCCACGGGCAGTAAGGGGCTTCTGCTGCTTTTTGGCTAAAGCCTGCAGTGTAAATAGCAACGGCCGTGTTTTGGACTGCGGCTCAAACCCAGATCACAATAAATTGCTAAGGAGGAGCTTATCCTTACTTCCGAGCAGGAACAATCACCTGCTGCAAAACTTGTGGAAAAATGGCCCAAATCTTTGGGTCATAGCTGGATAAAGTTTGAAGTGAAAGACAAGAAAAGCAGAATATATGTCTGTAAGAACAGTCAGCCTAGCAAGAAACCAGGCAAAAAGACTGGCCGCTCCAGTGGCTGGTGCTGAGAGGGCAGGGAGAAAAGAAATGACACAGCAGGGGCAAAGCAACTGAAAACACTCTCCTGTAAAAAGAAAAGAATGGTAGAGGAGTAGAATATACAAGGAGAAAGGGATCCTCAAGTAAGAAGTCACTGCATTCTACTGATTTGAAGAAAAGAGATTTTAGAGACAATTCTCAAAGGACAAGTGCCATAAATACCTTATCTCCTGTTTTCAAGCTGTATCTGTTCAGTCACTAAGTGCCTCTTTGGGCTTGCCTGGATGTGCAGTTTGTTCCCCAGCAGGCTCTCTGTCTGCACTGATCCCAGTCTCTAATCAGAAGGGCTGAGGGATATAATGAAGCAAATTTCCCCATGCTGAGAAGCCTTTGTAGCCCTAGGTGCAGGGGAATTCACTATGATGTCAACTGCTTGAAACATCCGCTGCACTGTCCTCGCTGGATCCTTTTGTGCCTGCCCAGGCAGCCACCTTTGGAAGGTCTTGAGCACAAAAATCTGACTTCTATCAGACAAAATACTCTGAAGATTTTGTTTCAAAACTTATGGCTCTAAACCTGACACTAGAACTACTTTTCTAACACATTAGAAAGGGCTCTTCCTAATTCTAATGTGAACAATAAAAAGCAAGACTGCCAAACTGTGCTCAGTAAAATTAATTCCCAATGAATGTATTTTTATCTGCTGTGCTACCCTGGCTGCACAGGAAAACTGGCCCTTCAGGAATTAGTACACTACAAATAACAGACAATAAACAACTATACTTTGAACTCAGTTCAACAACAAATATATTTAGTTTCCTCTGCCTTTTAAGACAGTGCTGAACATTACTGTTAGTTCAGCACAACCATGCTGAACATTACTAGTCTCATCTCTGTTTCCTATCAGGATGGCAACAGACCAAGTAAATGTGGCTATGCATTTTTCCTTTTTTAATATACCAACCTGTAAGAGCCAACCTTTCTATTGTATTCTTCAAGAACACAGGAATTAGTAAAAATAATTAATTCAGGAATACCATTAAAAATTACCCACTTAAGAGGAAATAATCCCGAAATGACTTAATTAATAAAAAATATCATGTTAATCCAAAAAAAAGGGTTGGAAAAACAACTGGAAACTCCTTGAATCTGGTAGAGTTTGAAACTGAGAAAGGAGAAAACACAAGGAACTTTAGTTGCTCCTGAGCTGTGTTTATTTTTTTTATCTTCTAGTGTCTCGCCACATCTGAGAGATTCCCACTCTAGTCTAGCCAATTTAATACAAATTGTGTTTGCTTCCTGTTCTCATCTTTGCGTCCTCTGTAATACTGCTGCCTCCACACTTAAAACTGAGTCCAAAGATTGCTCTAGTGAGGGAGGATTTAGTCATGACAGTGACCTTCTGAACTACCAGTAAATTCAAGAAATCTGATTTTCAGGGGTGCTGGTCTCCAGTATCCTTTGATGACTTCTAGATTATAGACCTGTTCATAACCTCTGAAAATCAGAAGCAAATTGAGAGATCTAAATAGTTCTGCATCATCCAAGATATTATTATGTCAGATTTTAGTTTTAAATAAAGCTTGAAAATGGCTCTGAACTGAATGTACACATGTCTACAATACCTCCCTGTTACTGGTTTATGAGAGCATACAGCATAGCACAAACACAGGCAAATTTCCATTTATAAGGTTGGAGCCTGAACTGGGCTGATGCCGTGTGTCTAATTAATTCTATGAAACCTCTCAGTACATGTAACCGTGACTTCCTCTGTCAACATGAAGAAAGAACAAAATTAAATAGGGTTTGCAAAGGCAAATAAATTTAAGGCAGAAATCTCGACCAAAATATGCGCTCCACCATTTTTACATGAGATATCCAGTAGGTAACGTCATAAGTGTGTGTAAATTTAAGATTCTATCACAAAAATAGTCCTTACCTGAGGTGAGCTGAACGTGAGACTATTACCTGGACAAATACACTCAAATACATCCCTGTTCTGGCACCCACCGCCTGGCAAGCTGTGTTTCCTGTTATTTGCCATTTTTAGCCTGCACTTCCAGTAAGATTCTGAATTGGAGCTCACTTGTGTATTTTGCTGCTAATTAAATCATAGCAACATATAATCTAGACTACTGTTGAACCTGACATAGATTTTGTCCTAAAAATGACTTAGTGGAAGATTTACAAACTCTTAAGAAACACTACATGGTAGCAAATGAAGTGAGATTCTTGTGAAGTAAAACTGCACTGCCATAATAATTCTGGAAATGTTTGAATACTGTTATTATCCAACTAAAATAATTAGGACCCAATACAATTGTAAAACAAGAAGTTTTACAGGAAAGATTAGGCAAGGGTAGCTAAAAATTGACTCTGTTCCACAAAAACTCTGAAATTCAACCCCACTATCCATTCTATTGGGGTTTCTGTGTGTCTTTTCCTTGTCCTAAGACAGCCGTAGATATCTGCTGGCCCATCTGTCACTCTGTATCTGCTGCATCCCATTTTTCCTGCTTTCTGCCACCTTCCTGCCTTCCAAGAGATCTAACACAGGCTGCAATAATCAAACAGTCCTTCATTAGTAACATGTATTTTATTGTTGTCAAAAGCTACAGAAAGTATTGGGTAGCCAAATGCATAAACACACGTAAGCAGCAGTAAGTGTAAGTGTAACCTAGGTCATAATTTCCCCTTTTTAGGAAATAGATGTGCCTTGTTTTCCTGAGTATGTGTTAGCTGCCCTCTTACCTCTGCTGGGATTGCCTTCCGCAGTGTTACCCACTGTAACAGCTCATTAGAGGAACTTTTAACAAGCTTCCACATAGAGATGAAATATTAAAAGGCAGTGTTTCTATGTTCTTAGTCTGCACGAGAATAACAAAATTTACCTTGTCATAATAGTATCTGAGCGCTCTGCTCAGCTTGTCATAATTCATATTAGTTTTGTTTTTTCTGAGTCCCCACAGCTTAGCCACTTCTTCTGCCTTGAGTAGCTTGAACTCGCCATCGTTAGACGTCCAGCAAATCAGGTGCTCATGTTTCTGGTCTAGCAGCAACTGCAAAAGGAACTGCCACAGCGTGATTGCACTCTCCATACCTAGAGGGGACAAAGGAAGGCAACAGTGTGAAAAACAGCTGGGAGCTCGTGCTATAGTCAGCACTCATCTCAGTAATAGGCTCTACCACGAGTGCAGTTTGGCAAAGGAAGTTACTGTAGCTTGGGCAACCAAACCCCCAGAAGATCAGCAAGCCCTGGAGCCCCGTATTTCAGCATTTTTTCCACTGTTTTAGTCTGAAGGGAGAACTAAATACCGTAAGAATTGCCCACTTAGTTCACGTGGTACAGGGTCATCTCTAGCTAAAGCGTCCCATTCAGTGTGGGGAGACACTTTCCGAAAAAAGGTATAGAGAAAAAAAAAGGACTTGACAGGACTTGAGTCACCCACTCAAATCAATTGAAAAAAAATGCTGTTGACTCATGATGAGTGGACTGAACTTGTCAGTTTATGTCACTGGGAGAAAGGGAAGGAAAGAGGAGGAGCGAAGCATTGCTTTTGGTGTGGACAACCAGAAACCAGACTTTTTCTTCCTAGCTCCCGGTCTTTCTGCTTGCTAATTCAACCAGCTCAAAAGATACTATATATTTGGCAGAGATGGTGAATGATCATTTGACTTAACCACAGTAAAGTAAGCACTGTTTATGCTGAATCTTTCTGTAACAAGGCTCTCTTCTTTCATTATCATACATGAAAGTTCGGAATACATTTTAATGGTGCCTGAGTATCACTGCTAAGGATGTTTGAATAGTTTTTTCCTGCTATCTGTCCATACGATAATATGAGAACAAACTTAAGAATGACAACATACCAGCAGACACATAGACAACTTAGAACTTGGAATTGTTGGCACCAAAGACAATTCATTATTGTAAAAGGATGTAGCTTCAACTGACCTTTTAAACAAACTGAGATTACTCCCCATAACTTTGACTGCATTTTAACAGTGTAGCAAATCTTTTTTTTTCTCTCTTGTCTCTTCTGATATTAATTCCAATGTGTTATAGCTAAGTAATGCACATTTTAAAATGCCAGTATTACTGAAGCAATTAACTACTGGGTTAGGTATTACTTGAGAGTAATCACTTGAGAGTTCATGTAGCAATAGCTGCTTTTCTCTTTACCCAAACAAAGTGATAATTACTGATTTTCTTACTCATTTTGTTTTCTAAAATATTACTCTCTGTATCCTGCTACACTACAGAGCCAGTCAGAGGAAGCTTACAGCCCCACATTTCCTTTGGTGTGTTGACCACAAGAGGGCATAAAGCTTCTAACTATTCTATTACACATAACAAGCTGCTCGCGGAAATAACATTTGCCCATTCAAGTCTGCTACAGCACTAAAGAAATCACATTTCTTTTTTTTCTAACTCACTACATGCTTGTCTTGGAACTATAGTGGTTAATGATGAAACTAAATTGCATAAGCTTCACCAAAGCTATTCTAAAAACAAGTTAAAGATACTAACGGATGTTGTAAATATTTTTACAGAAAAGACAAGTTGGAGACTCGCTTTGGTCTAAATAATTTCTAAGTAAACTGCCCAAAAGGGAGTTTGCAAAAATTGGTCATGCTTTTATTATCCATGCAAAAGCCGCATTTCCCTAAATAACTGGGAATCCAGTTTGAATGAAGAAATACGTGTCTAATGACACCCAGCTGTACAGCAGACCGACTGCACAGTACCTAAAGGGATGGCAAAGGCTCACAAGGCTGCTATGTACACGTGAAGGAACATGTATTTAAGAGAAAGTAAATACATATTTATGTGGAAGTTTTGGCACTTAGAAAGGTTTTGCAATTACTTTATTGCATTTTTTTCAGCACTTTTTTATATAAAACCTTTTCCACCCAGGTAGGAAATTGTATAGCCACAATTAAATATACCTAAAAGTGATTCACTTGCTTTACAGTATTAAGAGTTTCCTTTAAATTGGACAATCTCTGTGACTGTTAGCATCCCTAATGGATTATTTATCTATAACATCGGAGCTAATAAAGTGTTTTTATTCATCTGGTATCACACCTATGTTTGCATTAACTTCTCAACAGTTCAAGTCATTTTACAATGTCTGTGTAGGTATATGCAGGCACATTGCTTAAAATTAATCTTAGTTTCTACATGCTGTACATTATATAGGGATAGCCTGAATAATTTCAACTTGTATCATACAACTCTTTTAAATAAGGAATCACAAATGCAGCAGGTTTTGCTCTGGAAAATTAAAAATAAACTTATTAATATCTCATTTGAAAACTGTATTAAAATACACATAGGGGTCACAGGCTAGATACACCGTCTATTGAATTTTAGCTGAAGAAATGAAAGATGGAAGAGGGTTACAGAAGCACCAGTGCAAACTCCATCCCATGACCCTAGCTGCAACCCAACTCCTCGGAGACGCAGCTCCCTCATTGCAGACCTCAGCCCTGTCTCCTTCGGCCCAGCAGAGACCCTGTGCCCACATGGAGAGAGGTGGAAGCGCCCAGGACGAGCGGCTCGTGCTGCGGCCTCCTCCATCCCCAGCCAGCTCTGGCCAGGAGCGCTCACGCTGCAACCAGCTCATGCTGCGCCTTCTGCTACCAACCTGCTTGCTGGTGGCTCTCGTTTTACCAGATGGGGACAGTCTGGGATTCCTTTTTACTGAATAAACGTTGACCTCGCAGTGACTGAGCCACACGCGTGATGCCAAATGCATGAGCTGGGTGAGACTGTGCGGGCAGCGCATGCCACGGGAGGCTGGCCTGGCCACCAGAGGTGCCTTCCAGATGGTTATTGTATAAAAGGCTACATCCTTTGAAAATGGTGCCTCATCCTGACCCATTCTTTCAACCAGCTTGGATATGTACATAATCTGGAGGCTTCTGCACCCCAGGGAGATGGTCGTGGTGCGATCAGACCCTGGCAGCTCCTCACCATCTGCCCGCGTCGGCTCCCTCAGGTGAGAGCTGTGCTCACCGCTGCGAGGACACAGCGCTCACGGGGCTTCAACCGCTGCACCCAAACACTCGGTATCAGCACCTGAAGTGGGACGTCTGTACGGCTTCCACTGGATATCACCCAAGTTTGCCTGTACGGCAATGAGATTAAAACAGCTCAGTGCTGCACTAGATCCGAACGCCCCATCTGCCACTGAGTTCCTGTATAAAGCTTTGCATGATGTTTATATAATGACTGGATGTGTTTTATATAGCAACTGGATGTATAGGTCCTAACTGAGGCAAATCATGCAAACTGCATTTCCAGCTCACCACGAATCGTATGTTTCTTTTTCTCTATGTACCCAACAAACGGCCTTCAGGTCTGATTGGCTGAACAAGGAATATTCACAGTTGCAACAACCTTAAAGGGATCTTTATGCTTAGCCTGTATGATCATGTAGAATTTTAAATAGACTTAAATAGGCTTCTGGCATCTCACATGGAGTTATCCTGAATTTGATAAACTTGATTTTAATCTCTGTTCCTTGTGCCCGTTCTCTAAAATGTGAAAAATGATTAAAAGAAAAATAGTTTTTAAAAAGTCACTTATATAGATAGTAACATACATTCCTGGTACAAAATGAGATAGGATACCTACACAGACTATATCACAGAAAGTGTCATCAAATGGATCCAGACAAAAGAGTTCAAATAAATTTTTTCATGGTCCAACTTCAGCACACATTGCTTTGCCATCACACTATTTTAAAAACATTTATACAACACATTTGACAAGCATCAATATTTCCTAAACCATGAAACAAATATACAAGGTTGACTTGACCTGAATAGCCCAGTAATTTTACTTCCTGATCAATTCCACTCACTATCTTTGTTCCAAATGATTATTGGCACAATTAAAAAGAATTAGACTTGGAAATACAGTATCACACAGCAAAAGGATATTTCAAGATGCAGCTTCCTGACAGTCCATTTCCCAAGCAACGGTGCCAGTTGCACACACTAACACATCACTTGCATCAGCAATTCATATTCATTCAGATTTGGTCCTGTCTGGGTGATCAGGATGAGGTAATGTGACCTCCACACACCAAACTTTTAAGTTCATGACTGAGAGGGATGGAGGCGACAGCGGTAAAGTCAACATTGCAAGTTCTCCCTGAAGAGAAGGGCAGAAAAGATCAGGCACTTCCAAGGGCAAAACTGCCCCATCTAAGACCTGCCTTTCCTGCAAAAAGGGGCCAACTTCCTCCCCAGAGTGAGGTGACTACAGGCCCAAATGCCAAAGACTGGCTCTCAGCCTCATAGTATGAGGGTGCCTTTTAGCAGAAGGTGCAAGTCTCAGGGAAACATCAGGCAAGTTGCACTAGAAATGACTGAGACAAACACATGCTGATGGGTCGTACTGCCATTTTGTGATCAAGACAACATACATGACTTCCCATGCCACAAAGTGTTAGCCAAGTGGCATTAAGGCTACAAAAACAAGTCATTAATCTGTTGGGCAAAATAAAACAAACAAGCAACTCATCTAAAAAATCAGGCAGTAGAAAAGCAGGAGGCACCGAGGCAAAACTAACTAAAACACTCATTAGCAGAAAGATTTATGACATGAACTGCAGGACAGATAAACAGAGCCTCTTTGAGGCATTGAGCTTGGTAGAACTCCTTGTTAGAAAAAAAAAACAGAAGGTGGCAGAGAAAGCTGGAGAGCAGCTCTGCAGGGCCCAGGACCTCAGCTTCCAGATGACTTGCTGCTTCTACCTGCAAACCCTCCCATCTTCCCCATACACCACGTTTTGTAACAGGATTCTTTCTTCATAGCTCCTCCTTAGCCCTAATAAAATAATTATTGCTGGACAAATTTTGAAGGCGAGAAATGGGGATCCCTCCAAGCAGCCTCTTTTCACTTTAGAAAGCTGAAAGCTGGCAGAAGAGCACTAACTGACTCAGAGATGTGACACAGCCATAGCACTGAGGATGAGGGACAGAGGTGCAAGAGACACTACCAGGGAAGCCCAAGGACTGAAAAAATCAGCCAGAGATCAATTACATGAGCAAGACGCAGCAGGTGTTAGCCAGCATTAGGGAATACAGGTAATCCCAGACCGATCAGAGCTGCTCGTCAACAGGATTAAGACGCAGAGTCAGAGCGGGGAAATTACCTTCACTGAGCACATGAAAAAACAACTGATTCCTCTTGCAGCCAAAGCAGCTGCAAAAGACCCAGCTCCTTTTCTGCAGCGGCATCCCCGCTATTTCCACTGTTCCCACAGGGAAGCATGTGCATTTGCAAGCAGGCCGCATGTCTCCGTAAGAGATGCCTGTTATTTTCTCCCCTTTTCAACTGCTCTGGAAAACGTGTGTGTATTTTTTGTACATCCACTTGCTGCCTTTGTACGTGCTGCAGAGCGGGCGACGCCGGGCGGCGTTATGGCTCCTTCAAGAGAGCTCGCAGCTTCCTTCATTTCTGCAGGTTGCAGCCAGGAAACTGGAAAATGGGCCACAGGAAACCTGGCCTCCTACATCTGTCCCAGTTTGTAACAGCAGCTCTGGTTTTATTTTTCTAAGTGTCTCAGGTTTGTTTTAACCCTTGAGGTGACTCTGGCATTAATGTGTGAAAGAATACAACTATTCTGTCATTACTCACATTATTTAGATGATTTTTTGACCAGTTTCTCATTACAGGAAATTGAGCTATTGCTAAATTGCACTCATTTCTAAATTAAAAAATATTTATAAAATAAACAACTATGTGATTTTTTTAAGTTTTCTGAAATTACCAGAGAATTAAATTCCATAGTGACAAATATCAAAGACAAAATAATGTATTTAGAGAAAAATACAGAATAACATAGTCTCTAGCTGCTTTAGTTGTGTAATTTTTAACATATTTCTAAAGTGAATATTAATATGGAAAGTCTTAATAGTTTACAGATGCCCCAGATCAATTTTTCTATATTACCTTTTTGTTTCTACAAAATTGAAGCATATTTATTTTGTATTTAATTCCAGAAGCAAATGTGGGCCAATCAAGAAAAAATACTATCCGAGAATAACCAAAAAAAATCAGCAAAACTTGATCCTTCCTGCTGAATACTGGGCTCTGTAGCATGCAAGTTTATCATGAGAGGTTGAAGAAGACTATCCAAAGCATCCAAATGTTTGCTAAGGAATATTTAGAAGAACATGGCAAAACTCTAAGTCAGTCCTCACATTTTATTTCTCAACAGAGATGCTTCAAGGATGATAGAGAGGATGTGGTTGGTGAAAAGTTAGTGATTCTGGCAGAAAGGAGGAAAAACAAATCAATTTGTTTACTTAGGAACTTTGTCAAATAATCATCAAAGGCCATCGTCCTACTAGTTTAATTGGCTTTGAAAAAATAAACACACAGGCGTGTAAATATACCTGTTTTAATTTTATGCAGAACTTTCCCTACTAAATGGTAATAAATCAAGCTAATGGTGCAACCCGTATTCACAGCACGTTAGGGAACTTGCTGCATGTGTGTGATACAGAACACTACCAATTTTTCCATATCCAGCAAGCGCGACATTTCCTGTCAGAGCATCCTCAGAGTTCTACTATTGTGTTGAAACTGCAAAAACTTTCTAAATCAGGACTTCCTCCTATTATATTTTAGAGGCGTCTTTCTGGGAAATGCAGATTCAAGTAAAAAAAATCGGAATTCCTGCAGCACCACCCAGTGGAAACATTAGAGAAAGCTGAAGACTGCCCAGCACACAAGTTCCGATTGGCCTCTGGACCGCAGCAACATCCCAACACAAATCCAGGGGTTTAAGGATGCGCTGGAAAAGCACAGAGAGTTTTTACTGATCATTGTACTTAACAGAGCCACTCGAGGCACACCTGCTCTGCCACCCCTGCTTAATAGCTTTCCCCTAAAGTTATATTATTATTATGAAAAGATCGTTTACAGTACAGAGTGATAATTTACAGGGTCACCTTCTCAAGCAGCAACACTTGCTGGCCTCAGCATGTTTAAGAAAATAATCAGATTCCTGCAACTGCAGCAGCACAAAAGTGGCAAGACTCAGGAAAATCTTGCTTGATGACACTGAGTGACACGGCAGCAAAGAAAGCATTTGGACACATGGGCACATGTCCTGATGTGCTTTCAGCAGGTAGATCTGATATAGCACTATATGTCCTCAGTATTTTTTCTTAATAAGTCAAAGAAAGACTGAGGCAGATGGCCAGAGTAAGAATGCTCCACAGTCTGCAAATTAACACAAGGAAGGAAGGGTCACCTGCCATGGAGAGGTGTGATGACACAACCTAAAAACATGAACATTTGGGGGTTTCTCTTAAAGACACAGCTCAAGGAACAGTTTTCATGAGAAGGGAGTAAAAGCCCTTAGCAGGAGGGAACACAGCTAGTTGCCTCCCTGCAAAAGGCTCCAGGAACAACCTGCTCAGCTCTTTCCAAAGTTGGTCATGGACAGAGCTATGGGAAACCACCAACAGCCCCAAGCACCCACGCTGGGGAAGGAGCAAAACGCAGGCGGGCTCCTGCAGCCACTCATGTGGCGCCCATCTGGGGCATACAGCAGTGCGCCGCGCTGCAAGCTGAGCGGCTTCTGCCTTCAAAGCCAGCCCTACATGTTTATTTTCCCCATATGAGCTTCACTTACATTTTTGCCGGCATCACTAGGACAGAGTTCATGACTATTTGACTGTCCTGTACAAAATCTCTAATAGTCCCTTTTGTGAATTCAGGAAAAAAGTGCATGCAAACAAAAACCAGATAAAGACACAGGTGGCTGGGGACTGAGACTCCAGGAGCAGGGGCTACTCTAGGAAGTTCATTTCGCATGTTTCAGGTGACAATTATTCTCAAATGTGAATACTCCTTCCTTATCTATACACCTTTCTTAAACTGAAGTATTAAAATTTCCAGTATTGTAACTCCTGTTAATGGCTCTCATGCTGCAAATAGTGTAATCATGCCATCAGCTGTATCAAATGTTACTTTTCATACCTTTCGTATTTAGATTTTTAAACTGATCTTCCTCTCTTGACTTATTTTTCCTAGACTAGAAAATGAAGTAAACAAGCAGACCTTTATCCATTACAGTGGATAGAGAGGGACACAGTAAAAATGAAAGGAAATGCAATTCCGGTCATTCTGTTGCTGCAAGCTGAGGTGGCTGCCAACTGCTGTGCGATCTGAAGCGCAGCGAGACGATAGCAGCTTATCCTGGCAGCCTGAGCCGGCCTTCCTCGCACTTTCAGAAGTTGCTGGATTAGCAAGATGAGTCATTAACTATTAAGTAACATAAGGCGCTTACCTGTGCGCTCTCACGTTGCAAGCCAGAGCATTACACTGAAAACGTAAGCGCAGCACCGCTCAGCAGATAACAAACTGCACGGGCACAGAGCCCTTCTCCCTGGCCCATTCCCTCCAGGAAGCCAGCACTATGGCAATAGTTCCTGGAGCAGGAGCCAGGGTTAATGATCCCTAGTCATAAATAATGAGCAGTTAGTCATAGCACTAACCAGGGTGCATCCTTTTCACTTTACACGCTGCATTAATCCTGTGTGTAATGGTCTCGTAGTAAAAACCTAAATTAAGAATCTCGCTTACATGACCTGTCTCAAAAATCGGGCTCTTTCTCCTTCCTCAGTGCTCATCAGAGCTTTGTTACACAGTTACCATGTGCTAAACTATACTGAAAAATAACTAAAAGAATAAACTGATGTTTTATCTTCTAATATTTTTCATTTTTCTGGTATACCAATATAAACCTGAAAGTCACACATACACCTTTCCCCTAACATCTTTCTTTAAACGCTGCAACATCCAACAGAATATATTCAAAATACAGTTGATTTCTGCCAACAGGGTATCCATTTGTTACTCTCCTGTACTGCCTCCTGGGTACTTAAACCAACTCCCTTGGTTACAGCAAACCATGAAGAGCAGACAAGTCGGGGGACGGTATTTCAGTGATTACTGCAAACTTTACTGCAGAGCAAGCGCCTGGACGGTCCAGTTCGGAAATGGCATCAATTCACGAATTGGTGTGTCAGTGTCATATACAGCAGCTGCTATTTTCATTAGTACAGCAGGTCCTGGAGGAGATTCCAGGCTCAAATAAAATGCAGAGGCTCCATCTGCACTTCTCAGCTGGGATTAGATGACTGCGTGAGTTTTGCTGCCCGCTGCTGCTGGGGCAGCGCGGGCTCAGGGCAGCACGAAGCTGCGGTGACGCTTTGTGTCGCAGCGCTGGAGGCTGCTCCGCTGACCGCAGCCGCCGGGATGTGCTCTGAGTCACCAGGCTTGGGAGAGGCCCTCGGGCTGCAGCCTAAACCCACGCTGCCATCTCGGCGGCGGGAGCGCAACCTGGAAGAAATCCTCGCAACGCGGTCGACTTTCTCCAGATTCCACTACGATGACTGAAACAGGAATCTGGTCTAAGCACTTAAGTGCTTCTTGAAGATTGTTTCGTCTAATGAATTACTGTAAATTGCTGGGCAGAGGTAATAGCGCTACTTGAGTCTATAAACTTCGTTTGTGTTGTACTGCGACTTGATACAACAGAGGCCACTCTGCATTGACCACAATGCAAACATTTAGAAATAATAATGCTCATTAGGATCCTTTCCCAAAAGCTTGAACTGAAATACATGTGATCAATTTTCTTCAAATAAAAATAAGTTAAAAAAGAGAGATACAGAGATACAGTAAAGAGGTGCTGTCACCACATTAGAGGCAAATAGATGTTTGACAGAAATCTGTTTTGTGGACAAACTGCCAGGATGGAAAACTCATGGGAGTGTGTTAGACTGAAGACATTTATATTCTGTAGAGAAATTATGTAATTTGTCTATTCTTTTTTGTATAACTGTGAAAGCAGATTTTAAATAAACTTATTTTTGCTTGCTCGCTAATATTTTCAAAGGAAGATCAATCTTGTGAAATCTCATTGACATGATTTAATAATTAGGTTAATGCTTAGAAAGCCTTATTGGCTTTAAATAATTGGTAAGAGTCAGAAACATTAAAACTCAAACAATTTAAGACATCATGTAACATCAGCTAAAATTATATGTAACAACTTGATACTGAATGATGTGAGATTTCCTCTGTTGCTACCTGAACTGATCTTCCAGTTGGATCCACAAGATAAAAGAAAATGAATACGAATTTTCAGGAGAAATTAAGACACTGTTGTTTGCCTCTGTATTAACGTATATAATCTCCATTTGCAAGGATTATTCAACTGCTCTGTAAAGCTCTACTCAGAACCTCCAACTATGTTATAATAAATTGACAGATGGAGACCCAGATATGGTTCAAATGACTCTGTGAAACGGGCTCCTGGAGGGTCCGTGGATGGGCAGTATCACTCACATGCTCAGCACATCCTGACATGGCCAGGTTTCACAGCAAGGTTCAGAGACAGTCAGGGGGCACTTCCACGGAGCAGGAAGCTGTCACGGAGCTAGCAGGAGCTACTCCAGTACCCAGGTTACACTCAGGGCCTAATCTTGCAAAGCCTTTAAGTGTCTGCAACATGCAGTTAGTCTCAGTGCATTAACAGGAGGGCTGACACACTCGCAAATACATGCACGCTTAAATGCTCTACAAGACCAAAACCAGAAAGTTCGTGGCATGCTACAGAATTTCTTCCCCACTGTCTTCTCAGCACCTTGAGGTCTAACTTCTCCTATGTAGGGAGGGCACACAAAATCTTTGAAAATCTTTTTTATATGCAAAGTTTACAGGTGTCATCATACAGGTCAACAATTTTCAACATGCAGCCCATGCACACAGGTCAGTGGATTCCTTCTAAAAGACGGTAAAAGGCAAGAAAGTACCACAGCAGCACAACAGTCCACTCAGCTGCAACACGGACATCTACATGACCACTCAGGAAAGGTTTATGCATAAACCTGAAGTGGACAAAAACTACTATAGTCAGTCACGACAGTGCTACTAGAGCAAGCAAGCCAAAACCAGACGTGGTACTGGCAACTGTAACTCCACAGCATTAAGAAAAATACATAGTTCCATGGAGCTGTATCTGCTTAAGGCATGGCTATATTATATTCTTAACTATAATATAACTTTAAAATAATTATTGCAGTTATTCAGGACACTGGGAGATAAGGAGCATATCAATTACACCGACTATACTTGGAACTACAAAAATGATGTTATTCATATAAAAAGCAAAATGTCTACATAGTTATTAATTGGCATTGAATGAGCTGTCATTTACTGCCTTCGAGATGTTTTCATGGCAATTCTTATGGCAAGTGTTTTGATTAGATTTTGCTATTACAAAAGCAGTAAAAGTCTCATTGAAAATGCTTTGAGTTTAAACTCTATGCTTAAAAGCAAATCCTTAAAACCTGCATCCTGACAAAGCTGTTCGTAGCTATGAAACTCCCAAACACGTCCACTTAAACAAAGGTGCAAGGACGCCTGCTATTGTTGTGGCGTGCACACTCGAGGGGCACCATGTGCCTTGTGCTCTGCCCCCATAGGTGCATCACTCGGTTTTGCAACACAGTGAGCTGGACTTCCTGCACCTACACCTTGACATTCTCTTGCAGATCATGACTAATTCTTAAATCATACATCATTCAGAAAAATACTTCAACATGAGAACATATAGTCAGCCTTTCAAGAGCTTTCAACAGCCTCCGGACTATCAGTTGATTCATTTAACAAGCCAAAGACCAAGTAAACATCTGTCTAATGATTCAGGACTGCGAAAGATTTCCTATTGTGGAAAATACCGCGGAGAAAGCCACAAGATAGTATATGATGAACCCATCCTACGATATACAGTACTAGATGATTTTCAATAGCCTGTAAGTGACAGCCTGTTGCACGAAGTACTGGTTGTGGTAACAAGATGCACATCAAGTCAAACTCTATAGTTCTTCACAACCTGGTGCTACAATGGATTCAAAAGGCAACGTTCAGCTGCTGAAGATTAGAGCCATCAGCACCAAAAGAAAACCATGGTCTGGCAGATTGCCTGAATTGCACAAATGAGTCCAACCAGCCAGGTCTTTGGGGGAATGACTAGCAATTTATCAAGTCTCACCTAGTCTATCTTAAGCTATTCAGTACTGTGATACAGAACTACTCAGCATACAGAGGTAACTGCACAGGTATATAAATTTTATACGGTGTTACCAACAAGACACAGCAGCTAAAATACATTTATATACATCACAAATAAGTGTATTTTACTACATCCCAGCTTAGCTCAATCTCCTGTATCTCTTGTAGCCAAACGCCTTTTACTTAAACATTTATTATTTTTCTTTTGTTTTTCTGAAGAAACAGGTTGTCATGTAACTGCATTCCCAAAACTCAGATTGCTATCTTTTATGCAGCTGACAGCACCCGGTGTCCATAACTTCCACATGCCCCTATCCTCCTGCCTGCGCATACAGGACCCCTAGCACAATGACAGGCTCCACAAAATACCAGTCACGCTGTGATAACGGCTCCGTAACATGCTTTTAAACTAAACTAGACTTCAGCTGCAGATATAGCAAGTCCCTTGCTCCCTAATACAACAACAATACCTCTATCCTCGCATACCCGAAGCTGGTGCGCATCCCACCCCAGCCCAGGACCGGCATTACAGAGGGAAGGTGCAGTTCATGCAGCGTGCAGCGAAGAGGCACGCTTCGCTCTGTGGAGAGACTTGTTTTCAGGACTGAAGTTTAATGAAATGTCCTTAATTGAAAGGAGCAAAGAAGCACCGTGAATCACTAAGCAGCAAGAATTGCCAAGGAGTGAAATGAAACGGATTTTTATTTCGACCAATGAAAGCATCCCTGCCAGCGTGCAGTGCCTGGTAAGCACGCGGGATGTGCACAGTTACAAGGAAAGGGGCAGCTGCGTTTACGTCTCTGAGATTGTGCTGTTTGTTTCATTGGTTGTACCCAGGTGGAGTCAGCGATATCGAATAGCATAAAACCATACTTTTTTTCTTTTTAGCAACAGCTCCTGGAGTTGATTCAGAACACCGAGATACACGCAGTGGATAGTAGCTCCTCCTTTAGCTGATAGTGTATATATTTTTTAGAAACTTTTTATTTCATAAATCAAAGCAAATAATGAAAAAAATCATATTTATAGTGGAACACTCTTAAGACATTTTCACTATTTAAATGAAAAAACACCATGTACAATTTGATGTTTGTATTTTTTCTCTTCTAAGCAGAATTGCTTACTTCTAACACATTTAGGGACTGGTTTTCATCCACTCTTCAAATACATTGAAAATTTAACTTATATACTACCATTATATCTATTTTTCTATGAGGACACCAAGATATTTTTGCTTATACTGAGTGAATACTACATACGAAATTCATGTAGTGTAGATATATGGATATGTATGTAAGAGTGAGTATGCTTCATCTATACTGACCAACAGATGTCACACTGAAATTTCAGCAATATTTAATGTAAAAACTGGATAATTTAATGTGAATATTTCAAATAGAGATAAGACCTATGGGAAGTCTCTCTAATAAGAGTTTTGGTGTTATATGTCTGCCACATTAGCTCTTCCATGACATCGAATTTCTGGGATTATATTCATCTTCTCCCCAAAATCTGGAATTTTACAAAAGAATCAGGACTCCCAAACCAGAAAATATGCCTCTCTATCTGATATCTGACTGCATTTGACTGAAAAAGACGTTTTTTTGTTTTACACACAAATTTTAAAACTCTTCTCTGCTCCAGTACAGAATCAAAGGGCCAACAGCGCTTAGGGTCACTAAGCCACTGACAAAACCCTGCACAATTATCTTAGGGAAAAAGCCTTCTGTGCAGCTTGGACGTACAAAGTAGAGAAAACTGAAGATCCTCAAAGGTAAACATGTGGTTAACTGTAATTAGCTCTTCATCCAACTATTACTTTTTTTTGCACAATTACTGTCTTACGGGTATCACATGACAAATTTAAGTACGTAGTTGTTTTATTTTTTTATTTAGTTTTGTTCATTTTTTTGACTTTAAATCAAAAACGACTTGCAAGTAAGACTCCATTTTCTTTGTTTGCTCCCGACATTTTTTTTTGACGAAGTTGTTAACTTAGGCAAAAAACTTAATTAAAAATCACTGGAGTGAAGGAAAACTCTTTTAATTCTGAACATATAAGTTTTCCATGATTGTCATGAAAATAAGCACTAAGTAAATACAGAAACCTCTAATTTGAAAATTATACATGTAAGAAAAATATCACTCAAAAATTAAATATGTACATTATCAATAGAGTGAGATTACCCCACTCAATATATAGTTCAAAAGTGTCCACCCCCTTCAGTATCATGGCGTTAGAGCATCGTTTTATCATACAATTACATACAGTTATCCCAGATGCAAAGACATGATTAACTTAATACAGCCTTCCCAACGTCCAATGTTCACGCTCCATCCTAAAGCAGCATTTAGGCTTAAATTCCGCTTAATCTGAACTATTCAAAAAAGCCACATGAGCAAAGTATGAGATGAACCGCGGCTTCCCGCTTGAAATTAAGTGAAACATTGACTTCTGAAGCAGGAGTCCTCGAGCCTGCAAAGATGCTGCTATGTAAAAAACTTGTTGTAGCGCTACCTCCCTAAGTAAATAAAGATGTAACTTGTCTCCCTTTCAACTGCAACGTTAGAAAGGCTGACAGGGCTTCACAAAACCCTCCTGTGTTAGGGAACGGAAACTCCTAATGAGATTAGTTGGTGTGTGTGCAGACATTACTTAGCCATGACTAAATGGGCTCTCTTCCTGCAGCCAGTGGAAAATTCAGGGAACTTTTTCCCCCTGCAGCATCGGAGTCCCTCTAACCTTCAGCAAAGCCAGATCCAAAAACAACTCTCCACTTTCTCTCCCTTTCTCTCTCTCTCTTTTTTTCTTTACGATTTTTTTAATGTTTTTTAGGTTGATTGTGGAAACTATACACGTTGGCCAGAAGGTCCTGGGGCAGGGGGCAGCTCAGAAAAGTGGAGAGGGGGCGGGCAGCGTCGAGAGCTGAAGACTACAAAGGAAACTGAAAAAAGCGCAAATATATAAACCTGAGGAGGAGAAAACCACAGAGTTTCTTTGTGAGCTGCAGTGACTCATTTTCAAGATGTTGTCTGCTGCCAGTTTCAAACCGGAAGCGCATGGCAATTAGTCTTGCTGTTTCCAGACAAGCCAGAAACTCTCCCGACACTTTTTTTTTTTTTTTTTTTAAAGCCCCTTCTGCAGTTTCTGCCTTCCTTCCCCTCCTCCCTGCCGCTCACCCCCCGCCGCCGCTCGCCGGGCTCCGCGCGCCCCCGCGGGCGCCCCTCGCCGGTGACAGACCCCGCGCGGCCCCCCGGCCCCAGCGCCCTTCGCGGGATGCCGCTCGCACGAGCGAGGCCCGTGTGGCCCCGGCAGCCGCGACCCCGGCCCCGGGGGAAACGCGACACGACCGAGGAGCCGCCGGGTGCCCTGTCAGGACGGCGGGAGTCCCCTGAGGCGGCGCGGACACCCCCCGTCCCGCGGACACGCGGCGCCCCCAACGGCCGCTGCTCCCCGCAACTGCCGCGCGCCCCAACGGCCGCTGCTCGCCCTAACGGTCGCTGGTCCCCCCGCAACGGCCGCATAACGGTCGCTCCCCTGAGCCCTCCGCACCGTGCGCGGCTCGCAGCCCCCCCGAGCCCCGCACGGCGCCGGTCGCCCTGCTCGCCCGCAGCCCCCCGACCCCGACCGCCTCCTGCCCGCCCCCGCGGCGCCCCGAAACTTGGCGGCGGGGCGGCCGGCGAGCCCCGCGGCGGCGAGCACTTGCACCTACCCAGAGCCTGCGGGACTTTTCTTTCCAACCTCTCCTCGCGGCTCAGAGGGAGACGGGTAAAATCCCCCGGTTTTCCATGCTGACAGCCTCCTGCAAGCGCTCTGTTGCTCTTGTAATGAGATCCTGATTTTTTCCCCCTTTTTTTTTTTTTTTTCTCTCTTCTTGGTTGGGGTGTGTGTGTGTGTGTGTGTCTGTGTGCGCGAGAGAGAGAGAGAGAGCAGGAAGTCAGAGCAGTCAGACAGAGAGCCGGCTCACTTCCTTTCCTGCATTATTCCCCAGGCGGTTTGCAGTCTGTGTAAACAGCCCTTTCCTCCCCTCTCCCCTCTCCGCGGCCGCCCGCGTGCAGCATGGCCCTCGCGGCGGGCACACGCGCGCACATGGCGGAGCGGCCGCGGCAACGGCAACGGCACCCGCCGCCTCCGCGCGCCTCAGCGACAGCCCCGGCCCGGGGAGGA
>VWPW01029434.1:1562424-1588065 GCA_013389825.1 Crypturellus undulatus
GCAGGCTCGGGAGCCAAGGGGTGACAGGCGAGGAGGATCTTCCATCCCGGGACCCTCCGTGCAGCCTCTGCGTGCGGGTTTGGCCAAGGGGCTCTGCTGCTGGCCCTTACAGCATTTCCCGTAGCTCATGCTTTGGTGCCATAGCATCTGTTCCCCACGTTTCTCTGCTAATTCAGCGGGCTGCCCCACCGTCAAGTGCATCGGTGACGTTCAATAAGTCATAAACACCTTAAAATCAACACTTTCCTGTTATTTCTTGTAACAACCCCTAGATTCAGCATTCAAATACTGCAATTTGGAACACCCTGTCCAGAGAGGTTGTGGAGTCTCCTTCTCTGGAGGTCTTCCAAACCCACCTGGATGCCATCCTGTGCTCCGAGTGTCCCTGCTGGAGCAGAGGGGTTGGACTAGATGATCTCTAGAGGCCCCTTCCAGCCTCAACCATTCTGTGATAATTGGAGTTCAAAATGCACTTGACATGAAGCAATATGGAAAGGATGCTTATTTTTAATCACTTTTTTGGGCTGTTGCTTACAATGAATGTCATCGGGTGCGAAAATATGCAGGAAGAGATTGTCACAGGTTGCCACTAAGAATTTAGTCAAGAGCATCTTCACAGCTCGCCATGAGCAAATCGCGAGTCTCTTGTGCACGTCTGCTAGGTTTCCTCGCTCTGGTCTCCTACTGTGCCGGGGGGCAGCCAGAAGAACATGTTACTGCCACAGCAAATGAGGTAACTTTGTCGTTTTCCATAAATAACTCCCACATAGAGGTCATTGTGAATTTTACAATACAGATGTGAGGTCTACTAACCCTTCACTTTGTGCTTCTCAAATAAAGAGGCATTAAAATTTATAACTTTAAAGAACACATTTTCTAGGTTAAATTGTGGAGTGAATGAAATCTTTGTGCCAAGGGTTAATTTAAGCCATTGGGATGCAGAAGTCAGTCTTCTTCCAGGAAACACAGCTGAAGATCTAGCTTGGTGAAAGAAGGGCAGCCAGAGAAGTTTTTATGATACCGATAACACAACACTAGACTGAAAGCTACCAGTGTTCATCGTCTGCATTTCTGTTTTACTGATTTTGTGAGCAAGAGAAGGACCAGAGACTTTTCAAACCTGCATTGATCATCTGTTGATGTGGACATGTGAAAGGACAAACTCTCAAAACTGGATTTCCCAAGCCAGTCCAGTGACTTCTTTTCTCTTATGAAAAAAAAGTAATGCTCTATCCTTTAAAAAATGTTTAAAGTGAAAATATTTTATTTAGTATGCTATAAGTTGAATGACAACACTCAAAAAATTTTGATGGCACTGGTCCTTTTTTGTCTTAAAAGTGTCCCCTTTTGTCTAGATAAAGGTGCCATGCGAAGGTTCAATGGTCACTCAGAGAGGGCTCTTCATATCAGCCCAGGAATGAAGAGTGTGCGACTTGTTTGATTGAATAAAACCACGAGGACACGTTGGGAAGATAATGTTTTCATGAAGTTCCACTGGTAGCATTTGGTCAGGAATGCTGATTCTAACGATATGGATGTCATTGGGAAAATATCTTTTTTGAAACTTTATCTATATGCTTGGTAAAAATACTGTGCTTTATGAGAGTTATTAAAACTCTTTCATCCTTGATGTCTGCCTAGCTAAATTAATCTAGACTTACGTTATCTTGAAGAATTACTACATGTAAAATTTTATTACAGTGAGTGAGGGAAATTACAGGTTTCTGTTGTGCAGAGCCTTTTGCAGAGCCACAATGACAATTCCACTTAAAAAACTAGCTAGTGTTGTCATAAAAATGCTAGTTGCATTGTTAAGACAGTCACTAGTCAACCTCTGTGGCTCTGTTCATGCCCATTCCTCAGGAGATACTGCCATTACAACCGCTAAGTATAAAGCCCAAGTCCTGTCCGGGGGTTGAGCTCTGGCAATGAGCGGTCGTTGGTTGCTTGGTGCTGGTCTAGACAACAGCTGGGACATTCATAAAGAGCACGGAGGAACCAGGGCCAGCCCCTGACAGCTACTGAGGCTCCAAGAAGCCCCGGTCGAGCGGCTCGGGGAAACGCAGAGCGCACATATGCACCCAAGATGTCTCCATGTCCTGTTTATGCAGGGATTGCACGCTTTGTAAGAGAGCCCGTGTTTATAAACCTGGTGATCCTCCCAGTGAAAGAAAAAAACCTGCCCCAAAACATTCCTGAGTAAGGTGGCTATAATTCTGCCTCATTTTTATTAGATTGGTTCAATTAAGAAACCAGGCTTTGTCTGTCTTTTAAGGTTGCTTTTACTGTATTTTTAAACTGTTCATAAATCTCGTGTGCATCTATAATTAACCAGTCTAAAACAAAGGTACATTTGCTATGCTCTCCCTCTCTGGTTAAGCTCTTCAGGCTGAGGTTCATGTCTGCGTTGGTCTAGGATGTAGCATAATTTCACTCTGAGTCTTGACTGCCACCATAACTAATTATTAAATAAAATAGTTGTAATGTCACTTTCCAATACATATTTTATTTTCTTACATGTACATAGATGCCTATAATCATACATAATTACCAAGAACAAAGGTGAAACCAAGCTGGAAATAACTATCATTTCATTTACTGTTTTAATTCCAAATACATTTAATACATATACACATTATTTGTATTACTCTCTCTAAATGTTTTGTGTTTCTTTGTAAATTACAAGTCCTGTACTAAAGAGGTTTCAAATCTCTATCTGTCTTCATGATAACTAACACTGTCAGCTCTGCAGAAGAACTGAATTAACATCATTCTCCTCTTTCAATTCCTAGTAATTCTAACTTGAGTCACCAGCTCACAGGTTACAGAGAGGTTTCCAAGAGGTTTTTAAGTCTACGCTACCTATTTATACCTATTTATCTGGGCTGGAAAGACAGCCTAATTCAGGCAGGATTTGGGGTTTCCCTTCACAACATACAACTGAAATACCTTGCAAGCATTGGCTCTCTCTTGATGCGTGTTCCTATAGCAGGTTTGGCTTTTCTCTTTCACACTTTCCTGTAGCTGGACAAACATGGGCTTCAGAGCCAACAATTTCATTATTGCAAAAGGTCCCAGGAGATCCATACTGCTCACAAAGTGGTTGGTGCCTCGGTTTTATCTCATCTTGCAGGCAGCTTCACTGGCAGAAAAAAAAAAGTGCTGTCTACAGTAGTGTACAGTGGTACCTCCCGTGGAAACTCAAAATGTTGGACTGCATATTGCTTCCCTTCAAGCATTATCGCTTCCTGAGCTTTTTGCTGAACTACCCTGAGTGAAAGTCTGAGCTTTGGAAATGGTTTTGGATGGAGGCATTAGCAGAATGACATGTCTACTGCTGACAAGTCTTGTTTGTGGTGGGACCTGAGTAGCAAGAAAACCAATCTCATGCCATAAAAAAAAAGAAGGTTAAAAACTGGGTGCTGCTTTCTCTGGAACAAACACATTCTGCAAGTTTCAGCCCCAAAGTTTCCACTCAGGAGCAAAAGAAAAGGGCTAAGTTCTTCTTCACCCTGTGAAACAAGTAAACTGGGCAGGTAATCGGCTACCAGCAAAGTCAGGAGCCTCCTCCCCACTGACAAGGTCTTGGTTTTGCCCAAACAGCACATTCCCGTCCCTTGTGGCAGAAGCCCTGAGAACAGAGTGAGAATTACTACCAGACTGCAGTCAGAAACCTGCCTTCAGCCTCAGGGCAATGGTCTTGCGGACACCCCAGTTTTTCCCCTTCTCCCTACCAATCTGCAGAAGACTGTGATGCAAATAGATGGTGTTGAATGAGAAAGGCCCATTTGAGGAAATTACTGCCATTACACTCCTCTTCCTCCAGCACATTTTTTCTTTCCTGTAGTTTTGCTTTCCCTGTATTTTGTTGTGGCAGAGAGCACATGACCGAACGGGTTTAGATTAAAACCATCATTTACGTATATTATTTCATTAGGTTTGCCCTCTTAGTGAAAGATTTATAGGGAATTACCTCCTGTGTGTAATGTAATTGCCTGTATTTTTTTTTTTTTGACATTTCAGGAATGCTGTGTTGCTGTGTATTGAAGGAGCCTAGAGCACCTGAATGGGACAATACATAAAAACAGGGAAAGAGGATCCCGAGATATTTTGTAGAGCTGTGTAGAGTAATGTAGCTGCAAAGATTAACTACTTCAGAGGTCAGTGTGCATCTCTCAAATCTATGTGCTCTTCTGCAGCTTCTTTTCCAGGCTAATTAATTAAAAGTCTGAGCTAGCACTTTAGTTGTATTTTATCTTTTTTTTTCTTCCTGTCTCCCATCTGTCTATTTTATTCTATCCTAATCTCCTAAGTATAACTTAACCAAGGTATTTCTAGCACCGAGCATCACAATACCATCTGAATGCAATTAAAGTGCTTTTACTCTTTTCAAATGCTTTTGGCCAAATGCGGGAGAATTCACTGCCACTTCTGTTCAGACCACACTGATGGTAGGATTTTCACATGATGAATGAAATTGTGCAGATTTCATGTTCAACACAGGACCGTACAGCTTTTATGTTTTCCTATATGATATTCCTTTTGGGAGCCATTTTTCTGTGACTATTTTCAGTTAGGTGCATATGACAGTTGTTCTTTCTCTTTTAATTACTGTTTATTTGATTATAATGTTTAAGTAGTTGCATTACTGTGTTTGTAGTTATAAAATTACTTATCCATATTCTTGGTGATGTGCATTTTCCATCAACTGAATATAAAAACCTTCCCCCTTTTCCCACATTCATGAGTCATAGTTGCAAGCCTCAGGTAAAAGGCACTTGGGAAGAGCTTAAAGGTCTTCACAATGTCTTTTTTTTAAGTTGAAACTATCCCTTGATCACAAAGTACATGCATTATATGTTTCTTATGGGAAGTGACTACCATGAACATGATTGTATCTGCCTTTTTCTAAGTCTCATTTTATGAAGCAGTTAAAAATATGTCTTAATACCTTACATGTGCATGTGCGCTTATTTGTCTTGAGGTGTAACACAATAAGGAGATGTCAAAAAACAATTCAGGTCATGTAAGTTAGGACCCTGATGTGAATGACCAGGAGGAGCCTGCTGTGCTGGGCTGACTACACCAGCAGCCTGGGAAGCCAGAAAACTCAGATGCCTAGGTTAGATGCCTGGAGTTAGAGGACATAGACACCTCTTAGATTAATATTCTGCCTTTGGTCAGTTAAAAATGTGACATTCCTCTTCAGCTATCTATGAGGAAATTTTATTCAGTTTTTTTCACTATAAATTTAAAATAAAAAAAGTTTCAGTATAGACATACATTTCAATCATTTAAAAGGAGTAGCATTTTAATCCTTCTAAAAGCTCAGGTAATGTAGGCTTGTGATAAAAACTTCATCTTCTTCCTCCAGAAACCAATTTATTCATACTGTTTTAAGTTTATTCAACTTATTTCATACAGTGTTTTGGAATATATTTTTTTCTAGGACAGCTGTCCTGTCTGCACCTTAGAGGTATATAATTTGAAAATCTGATATCCATTTTTGCTTCTACTCTTTTAGGACTAATGATAGTCCTAAGATGATAGCTGATACACAGCCAAACTACAGTTATATCAATATCATCCTGTCTTCTGTTGTGTGGTGTCCACTGGGTGCTATCAGGAGATGTCACGTCTACACGGAGAGCTTTTCTGATGCAAACTGTGTGTTCTTTTGGACCCAGCCTTAGCAAAATACTATTAATACAAGCCTAAAACCAGCCATATTCAACAACTCCTTAAGAGCTAACCATGTCCTTACTTGCTATGCTTAATGCAAAAGGAATTCAACTGAGCACAGATTTCTGGGACCAGCTAAAAGGGCTGCACCAGCCAGCTCCAGGTGGGAGGACAGGGGCTCCGCTGTGCCACAGCATAACCCTCTCATCCACATTTCAGCTGCATGCAAGCCTGGATTTAAGCACATCCTTAAAGGTTTGCTGGAGCAAAGCCTCATGCAAATGGCTTTTTTTGCAGTGCAAAAAAAAAATGGCATTCCTGTTGAAGTTACAGGAAGTTTCTTTTGACTTCAATGAGCTTTCGATTAGACATGTATTGTGGAAATGCTCTGCAGGAGGATTTTTTTTAATGTCAAGCTTCTTCCAGTATCCTACCTATACTGTAGTGTAAACTTGTAGCATAGTTGCAGGTTTTCAATCTAACACTAGCTCCTTATGTTAAAATGAGAGTGCTAACCAAAGAGGTTATTGCTTACGTTACTCCATACAATACAGCATGCATAATTTATGTTAAAATTTCTTTGAGATAAAGTACAGTAGAGAAACTGCAAAAATGCATACATATACACGTTGAAATATATAGTAAAGGGAACATACTTTAATGCAGGTGTTTTTAAACTTTTAAAGAGAAAGAGGAAATGTTATAAGCTGTTGGTAAATTTTTGGATGCTGTTTACGTTTGAACTTTTCTCCGTTTTCCTGTAGAAACTTCCGTATCCTCTTCCTGTGTCCCTGCAAAGTTTTGTACAATGCAGAACAAGAAATGCTACAGGGATTGTACTCCACCTTTCTCCTTCCTGCTGGGATATCCTTTCTGTAGAGAAATGTAAAGTATAAAGTATGCAATATTCAAGTAAAAATGTGATATTATTCTTTATCTCAGTCATTTTCTGTTGTCTGCAATAAATGAGGCTGAGTATACGTTGGTTGGAGAACTACACCACTATTCTTACTTTTTTATGACATATGAGTTTCTCAGCCAAAGGTAGCTAAAATCTTTTACAGAGTTTCTTGTTTTCCAGAGTCTTATCAAGGGTTCATGTCTAAGCCAAACAAGACAAGGGTGGGTTGGGTTTTTCTCTTCATTGTTTCGACTGAATTAACAGGAAGGGGGGAGTGCTTTACCTGTCTGACACTAGAGCAATATTCATTAGCTCCCACTTTTCACCAGTCTGTCAGTCCAGACTCTGTCTGCATCCTTGTGGGAATTGTACAGGATAAATTTCTTGACTCACAGTAATAAATAAGGAAATTAGTAAGGGCCTTTGATCTGAGTTCCAGTATCTTAATTCATTCTAAAAGCCAAAAGTTTCTCTAAAAAAGGGCAAGAACTTTAAAATTTTAGTTAATATTAACAGAATTTATTCCTGAGAAGACAGTGTAGACTTCTACCATTGTACGGTTCTTCTGTATGTCAGAAGCCTGTTTTTTATAAATACATATAAATGCAGGCATATGTATATATATATGTAGATCATTTGCAGTTTTTCTCCTGCAAAGGCCATAAGAAATGATGGTGGTCAAGGCTGAAGAGAATTCTTCTGCAGTCTGGCAGAAAACAAAATGACTATTTATTTCATGCTTAACATGAAATTCATGTATGGAGAGTAATAAATGCTCCATAGGGATATCAAACCAAAAAAATTGTGAAAGAGTGGGACTTTTTAAAAAAATGCAAGGACTTCAGACCATTTATTGAAACACATAGCACAGAAAACCTAGATGCTTTTAAAAATATCTTTTAAATAATGCAAAATAAAATCCATCCCTCTGAATGTATGACATTTTCTAAGTCAAAAGTTTCTTATAGTTATCAATTGCTTATTTTCCCCTTCCCATTTTTTGTAATGTATATATTTTACTGTTTTTTTTTATCTTTCTTTCTGTGCTAAATAAAACAGGCAAATAGAATAAGGGGAAATGTTTTGACTTGTAGGAAATGAATAATATGCAGAACAAAATAAGGATGTGGCCAACAGAATTGAGCATTTAAAATATGTGCCTTTACTCATTACCAAAATGATTAAGAAGTACATATCAATTTAACATTTACTTACATTTTTTATACTTGTTTATATGTTAGATGAATGTACTTGTTTGACATTTATTCTTATGCAAAATTATTTCTTTCATTCCAAACTGATTTAGTACAAAGGTAACAGGTGGCAAGGAATGGTCCTAAAAAAAGGACAACATTTAAAGCTAATAAAGTGACACTTTATTAGCTTATCTCCAACGATTTGCCAAAATTGTAATAAAGTGACAAAAAGTGTCACTTTATTACAATTTTGGCAAATCATTGGAGATTTTTTTTTTTTTCCTAAGTAAATCACAAGATCACAATTAGCACTGGGAATTAGATTTCTGAGTGTGACAAGCCTTTTGAATGTGTTAGAAAGGTCTGCCTTTGTGGTTAATGCATTTGAATCCCACCCCTGTTCTCCTCCATATATCTAAAATTAGGGAATTGTACTTAAATTGTTGGTGGTCTGAATTTTCCTAGGACTAATTATGAACAATGTCAGACCATTATTGGTGTTACAGAAATAAATGCTGGCTTCCCAATCCTAACTGAAGAGGCAGATAGGTCTTATCTCATTTTCCTAAAGAAATGAGGCTTCTGTGCTCCTGAGTATGTTGAGTGCATGTGAATGTATGTCCATGTGAACATAGATGTGGATGGATATGTCCGTCAGGTCTCCCTAATACCAGGAAAGCCTGCTTTCCAGTTTCAGACAAACTGACAGAAAGAGTCTCATATACCATGAAAATTCCACAAAAACTAGCTCTTGGAAAAAGAAAAAAAAAAAAAAAGAAGCTGCTAATGCAGCATCAGGGCATGACTGAACTCAACAAGTCACGGACACCAGGGAGTCTGCATGGTGTTGGGATGTTCCAAATCCTTTAACCGTGGTATTAGGGTCAGCTGACTTTTGCACTTAGCAGGCACCAGAAAACCTGTTGAGAAAAGTTAATGCTGTGTGAAGGTGGGTTTCATTCTCTTCTAGGAAAAAAAGATAAGAATAAAAAATAAGGAGGGTTTTGCACAGCTCTATGGGTATATATTCTTGTTCCCTTCTTGTTTAATGTGCACAAAAGGCTACTATGAAAAGCTATGAACTTTCATGAACTTTAGAAGTTTATGCCACCTAAGAATAGATGATGTAGAAGTCTTTCACTCCTCCTCCTATATATCTTTCTTCTGTGGTCTTTCTGGTTTACCATATAGTCTTGGTTTGCTTATCCAAGCCCTCTGAACTGCATTTCAGGGGTATAGATAACTCTGGTCTATGATCTGGATGAACCTCAAAAAGCCATGCACACTGCTCAATACCTTCCACTGGAGCTTGCAGGAGTCTTCACTCCTTGGAGACATCTGGTTAAAATTATACACATAAAAGTGAGCTTAACAAGAGCAGCATTTATTAAAAACAAGGTGAAAACAAAACAAAAGCAATGGGTATTTTACCCTAATTTATCAGAGTTGCAGTTCTGATCAACTATATTAGATATGACATTTTTAGCTGAGTTTTATAGAGGGAAACAAAAAGTAAACAAGTAGTTGGGTGAACAGTTTCTACAGTTTCCAGACAGTTCTCTTGGTGCACAGGCTGCTGGGCAGTCTTCAGTCCAGTGGCTTTCTAAATCAGTTCCTTCCCTCTCCCACATGCATCAGAGCCTCACTGCTTCCTTCAGGACAACTGGAAATCTTTATCTTCCCAAACATCATTTCTGCATTTCTGCATTCAGCAGAAATGATGCTATGAGACACATAGCCAGTAGGTTTTATCTGGTCATTGTACTAGTACCTGGTAGCTATATCACTAAATTACTGTTTGGCAGTGTCGCAGGGAGAACCAGTGCTCTATGCAAGTGATGAAGACTAGGTTGGAAGCAGAATAAAACCTCTTCACTGAAGAAAAATAACGGCCTCTTGAAAGTTTGACAGCTACCTCTTGAGTCTGAATTCTCGTGTTGTTCATTTGTTTAAATTTCATAACAAACCCCTCCAGACAATTATTTCTTTATCCCCAAAACAAAAACAGTCTAACCATTTTTATTAACTTAAAAAAGAAATCTTTACATGTGTTTCTCTGAGGATCTTACTGAGTGACAGGTATATCAAAAAAGCAAGTTGGCACACAGTGAAGCCAAAGTCATTCCTCGTATCTCTTGTGGGAGGTAACCAAGTTGGGCATTTAACATGATGCTGAAAGGGTTTCCTTCCTCCTCCCTGGACTTCCCCAATGAGCTTGGTTTGGTGCAGTGCATGTACTCAAGGGTCACATCACTAAATCATGGCCATAGGTCATATTTAGCACAGGGCAGCATCTGTCCCTCTGACTTCCATGGTCTCCACTTCCATTTCTCTTCCATGTTCAGAAACTCTCCTTTGTGGCTTGACAGTTTCCTAGGTCCAGCAGAGCAGCTGTCAGGGGAGTCTGTGTTTGCAAAGAAGCAAAAATGAGTCACAGGCTAAAGATTAATTTAATAATCTAGAAACAGATGCCCTTGAGGATGTGTGGTATTGTAAAGGAAGCAGCAACGTCTACAATGCCTGCCTTTCTTCCCGCAAGAATCACCTCAGCCTTGCCTACATCCAGATTTGCCAGATTTTCTTAAGGTAGGTACAGATTTTGGCATTTAATAAACTTTTAGGCACAAGGAAAGTCTAAAATTGTCATGTTTCAGTTCTGCTGCACAGAAGCAGCAGTGTTTATTTTTCCATCAAGCTCTCTTGAGAGAGATCTCCATGCCATTTTTTTACCAAGATGATGTTTTAGCACCTCTCTTGAACACCATGTGCAACTGCTGAGTGGGATGAAGGAGGGAACTGAGCCCTTGTGGATCTCATGCGGAAGGTGCTGGGAAGGGATGAGTTATTAGCGTTAATGATCCTCTGCTTCAGAAATGGAGAACTTACATAGCTCTTTCAAAGCCTTTTCTGAGGTATATGAAGATTTCACCTTTTAAGGGATCTATTGCAATGATTTGGAAATAAATGTATGGCCACTCTTGTTGGGTCTGTTGAAAAAAAGGAGGCTGTCTATCTGAAATATGTGTATTTGGATTTAAACAAGAAGGAGGTGGAGCCTCAGAAATCAAAATGAGGGCTGCTGGCATTATATGCAAACTTTTGCAATTAAATTGCTTAGAAAAGGGAGGGCACTCTCAGCACATAAGATACAGCCCTGTCATTTCATAGCAGTTTCACAGTAATTGGGTGACTTTATGCAAGATTTGCACTTGGGGAGTCATTTGTCATTTTTGATAACAAAACTGTTTGTTATCAAGGAGATGAGGATGAGATTCTTCTAGGATACAGAAGAAGAAATATCAAAGATGAAAAGGACATGAAAGACATTTAATCTAGTACCTCTAGTTTCCACCTGTGTAACACACAAAAAGGTCTGCTCTGAAGAGCTTTAAAGCAAACGGCACGTTCTATGGTAGTGGAAGAGAGACGGAATCAAGGGATTTAGGTTATGTTCAGGTACATATGAACGTCTTGCTCCACATACACTAATATCCCAGATGAGAGTTTGTAACTTCAAATGTAGTTGCATCTGGGCTTATAAATCCAACAGAAATCCTATTTGATAACAAATATTAATGCTCATATTAATATTTGGGGGAGCCCTATATTGGCCATGCTACTCTAGCTGATCACAGTTAACGACCAGTGCCACCATTAGTGGTTGCAGAAAACTATCGGTCTGTAAGATAAGAACTGAGGAAAGTTTAGAAGAAGCTGCTTTGGGTTGTCATTTCAGAAAGACCTTGCAGTTAATTCCTAACTAATTCCCAGTCAAACCTTTTTTTAAAAAATCAAAATTGTTCTCATATTTTCATTCTAGTATCTTGACCACTAGCATGTTGCATATTGTAAGCCAAATTCAAATAATTAGCGTCTACTCCTGTGTGTGTAACATCTTGCATACCTTAAAATTTTGAAGAAGAAAATTGGATAACAACCAAAGCCCTGTTTTTAGTCAGACACATACTTGGGATATTTGGAGTGAGGCGGAATTTTGAACATCAAAATTCCCTGAGAATGAGAATTAATTTGCTAGTGGAAATGAGGCTAATAGTTGTTTGTACAAAGAATTCAACAGATAAGGATCAAGTTTCTTACCCCATGCTTTCTGTGTGGGGGGTTTTCAGGTGTGGCTTTTATTAGGTTCTTCCTCAAAATAGTGAGAAGAAAAAACAAAGTTAGTTTTGTGTATGTGGAATTGATTAACTTCCAGATCTCATTAGGAAGAATTTTATGCTCAACAGATCACTTACACATTTTTTTTTTCTAAAACTTTCAGCCTGGAAACAACCCACACACTGTGGTGGAGTGTGTGTGTTGTTAATATGTGAAAACTTCAAAGTAGTTGTAGTCTGTGATTTATAAAATATAAACAAACAACCTTTTAAGTAACAAAATAATCAGCTGAAAAAATGTTATACTGTGCCTCGATAGAGTCAGAATTTAGCATGTAAGTTTTTCTGAAAGATCAATTGATAGTCTTTGAAAGTATCATTTCTCTAATTTCTGTTGAGCTGTGATGCAGAGATTTTCTTTTTCTAGCTAGCATTTTCTTATTTGCTCTTTTCAAGTCATGTCGACATTTCTTTGACCCCTACAAATCCTCACTTTGCTCTTCTTACTCATTTTTCAGACGTACGTTTCACCTTATTTTCCCTACTTCAACTGTATGTTTTCTGTATTTTGAAGACTTATCAATAAATCTGCCTTTCCTTGTTGAGAAAAGAAGGGTTTACAGGTCTGGATTTTATTTTATATTCACATGTAGATTTTTTCACATCTGTTTCTTTTTTGCAAGTATTCTGAGGGAATCACTCTGCCTGCCTTTTTTTTTTTTTTTTTTTTAATAAAAGCTCTCAAATTTTGTTCCTATTTACTTCAAATGGTTTGGTGCTCAGCTATCTGCAAAATAAAATTCATTTTCAGCTCATTTTTGTTTCAAAGTAAAAAAGACTATGGTTTCAGGAGGCAGGCAGGAAGTTATGCCCTTTTGACCCACAGAACCAAGAGGAAGATTGGGAGGAAGATGATAAAGAAAAGGCAAAGGAGGAGGTGACTTGAATACACCCTTCACAGGTCTTCAGAGTTTTAAATTACCCATTAAGAGGTATTTGTGGAGCAATCCCAGACAGAAGATGGAAGAGGGTTGTACGTCCAGTCTGCAACCCCGGACTGACTTTTCCCCCCTATGTTTCTGAAATGATAACTTATACATAGCTGCTTCAGCACGAAAAGCCAGAAAAAGGCTTTCAGGAGACTGGGTTTTCTGCGTTCTTTTCAGCAGGCTCCATGCAAGATGGGCATTTCTGGGCACCAGAGTCTCTTGTGGACTTGCGTCAATCCATGTGGTGAAGTCGCAAGGGACACGGAAGGCCCAGNATCAGTCTGTGTGGGAAGTCGCAAGGGACACGGAAGGCCCAGTTGCTCAGACACTTGGGATTCTCTTCATTACTTGTCTGCACCTCTTTTTCTGCTCTCTTTCTCATTTCATCTTCTACCTTTTCCTTACATACACCTCCTTTTTTTCTTTTTTCTTGATTCTTCCCCTTTCCATATCTTGCCAGTCCCCTTTGTAACCCTCCATTGCCTGTTCAGAGGGGAAATGTGCCAAAGCTTATCTTGTTCTGTTCTGCAGATGCAAATTGAGAGGATGTGGACAGAGAGACGTGGAGATGGAAGGAAGGACTACTGTTGCCATGGGAGCCTTCCCAGTTTGCCCTGTCCTGCAGGAGCTCATGCCAGCAGGATCTGGGGGACTCGAGATGGCAAAAGGCTCTGACACTCTTAACAAAACAGAAAGCAGGTAATTTCATTCCTCCTTTTATCACCCAGGGACATGAGGATGAAGAGATGTGCCCAGCAAGTGTGACTGCAAGGCAAGAACTTGGAAACAGGAGCGCATAGAGCTCCCACACAAGATTCACTAGGGATAAAAGAGAAATGGGCAGCTAGTGCTTTTTATTTCTCATTGGTAAGACTTTATGAGGAAGGACAGTCTTGTCATGACTTAAGTCTATTTCTTGACATTTTATGCCTTCATATAATTTTTTTTTGAGTGAATAAGGTGCCTTATACAATTAAATTATTAGCTACTGCTGTGGGCTACACTCTCTCAGACATTTGAATTTATGACCCTCACATTTATTAAATGAAACTTTCATTCATCTGCTGGACTGCAGCATTATCATAGTCCACATTTTCAGGTACCAGCACTGGACAAATTTAAGTCGGTCACATGTCCCAAGACTGTGATGAAAGTGAAGCAGGGATGAATTTTGTCCAATCTCTTCATAATCAGCAAAAACATATCCGTATTAATACATACGTATAACCTGCCTCACACTCACCTGTGTTTCTTGTAAATTTGTTAAGTTCTTTCATGTTGACAGCATGAGACAGATTTTACATATATTTTCCTGCTTAATATCTTGACTTCTGCCAGTGAATAAAACCTAAAGTTACTGATAAGCTGAATTACAGATTTCCACTTAAATCTGCATTCCTTATTTCTTTTTGTTTTTGTTGGTCATTTTTAGAAATATCTCAGTATTTCTCCTACCACGTTATACCTGTACTTAATGCTCTTTCATTTCCTTTGTCTAGCATGAGACACTGTTATTCCACAAAGTCCCAGGGAGATTTAAAAATGTGAAAAAAATGTTAATTTAGGAAGTAAATCTGCGCAGTGCTTTATCCCTGCATCCTGTCCTCCTGCTGCTTTTTATATGACCTTTTGCGCTGCACAGAATTCATTACTATTGTAAAAGCCATCTTTATGTTTCTCACAAAATTTCAGGCCCTCTATTCCCTGTTTTAAAGTGGACAGGATCCACAGATGGCCAAAAATACGGCTTCTTCCATATCCATTTTGTTCAGTACCGCAAGTTTGCTAATTAGCCCCACTATAACAAAAACCAGAAATAACAGTCTGCTGAAGGAAAGGAGAAAACATTATGGCTGTTTTATTTACAATTTCACTGCGGGATTGCGCAGGAACCGGACCCAGGTCAAGACTTCACCGTGTCAGGTGCTGCACAATCAATAGCACTTACAGCTTCAGGAAACGTGAAGTTTGTGGGTGTATTCCTAGGGAAGCCTGTGGCCCCGTGGTAACCGATTTAGGGATTACCTCGGCCAAGGCCAGCACAGGCACCCAGAAAAGGCTACTGCAGGATGGAGACGTGTGTGGTTTCCCCAGGCTGAAGCCCTGTGCACGTCCGCTGCCGCAGCAGGGTCACAGGGCCTTGGTAAATGGAGCGGAGCGGGACCCACAACACTGTTCTCCAAATGAAAGGCACTTTATACCCACACCTGCTTACTGAGAGGCCTTTCAAAAAGGCGTAATTATGTAGGCATCTCTGGGTACGTTGCGTGGGTTAGCGCTAATATTAGAAAGTACTTACTTTGTGGGTCAGGCATATTGCTGCAGTGTTCAGTCCCTGGCCCCTGTGTACGTAATAAATCACCCCACGGAGGAACTAGACCAACCTGTGTCTCTCTTCTTAGCTTTTTCAATTGCAGACCGCAAACGCTGATACAACCTCAAATGTTTGCTCCGTGCAGACTGAGCGAGAGAGATGGAAGCCCACTTTGTGCCTGCTCTTGGGGAGCACCTTTGGCTCCTTTTAAGGTGGCAAAGTCTGAAGCATAGCACCAAAATTATCAGACCACACGCCAAAGAAGTGCATGCTAATAGTCTTTTAAAAATCACTTAGATTAATAGCAAATAATCAGGTTTGTGTGTCTGCTTTTAGACTCGCAGGGCGTGCATTTAGCATCTGTGAAAAGTGCTGGATGGACTATATGGCCACAAATAAGGGCAGCTGTAGCGCAGCACCGTGGCCGTCCCTTTCTTTTCCCAGGGCGGATCAGCTTGATGAGCTGGGAGCTGCAGAGAGGCGGTCACTGCTCCTCACTTCTGCAGCCTTTTGCTCCAAGGCAGAGCCACCGGAGGGCCGCTTGTCAGATGAGGATGAACACCGGGAACTAACGCTTGCCACTTCTGCTCTCTCCAGCGGAGAATAATTTTCCACTGGGACATCCAGGGACAGCCATGAGTGTTGCAGGCAGCGCTCATGAGAGAAGGAGAGAAAAAGGACTAGGCTGGGCAGTCTAGTGCAAACTCTGCAGCCGAAGATCACGTTGCCATTGTGAGACCTTCTCCTGAAACCCTGAAGCCTGGCTGCTGTGGTGAGGGACAGGAGCCCACTCAGGAGAAGAAGCACAAGGTGGNCCGGAGGGCGGCTTGCCAGACGAGGATGAACACCAGGAACTAATGTTTGCCACCCGTGCTCTCTCCAGCCCGGAGAATAATTTTCCACTGGGACATCCAGGGACAGCCATGAGTGTTGCAGGCAGCGCTCGTGAGAGAAGGAGAGAAAAGGACTAGGCTGGGCAGTCTAGTGCAAACTCTGCAGCCGAAGATCACGTTGCCATTGTGAGACCTTCTCCTGAAACCCCGAAGCCTGGCTGCTGTGGTGAGGGACAGGAGCCCACTCAGGAGAAGAAGCACAAGGTGGCAGCAAGGCCTGGGCTCATCCAGAGGCTTCGTCCCTGCAGCAGAACCGGTTTCCCTGGGGGCGCCTTTCCTCTCCTCTGCCCTGAGCGTCCTGCTGCTCCAGGTGTAGCAGGACCCTCCTCCTCGCCGCTCTGCATCCGTGAGCTGGGTGCTGCATTTTGCTTGAGCCAACAAGTGTAGCTAAAATAAAAACAGCAGCCAAAGCATGGGGAGTCTGAGACATCCCAAAATCCTGGGCTGCTCTGGTTCTCCAAGCAAGTGCAAGTTATGGGGGATAAATCATGTGGCATCAAAGCGCTGGCCTCAAACGTGACCACCTTTTGTGGCCTCCAGGAGCCAACCACTGCGGGGACCATGTGCAAGGGGGATGCTGAGGCGGTGATGGCCTCCTTTGGGCAGCCTAGCTCTGCTCAGGAAGCCCCCTGCTCGTAATGCCCCACAGTCGGGGTAGATGGTGTCCACTGAATCGCAGTGCAGCCCCACAGGCCTGGACCCTGCGTGGCTCACTCTCATGGCTCTCATTTAGCTTGAGTTGAATTTCCAGCTTTTGTGGGTGCAGGAAAAAAAGCTTGGAAATCTGCCTCTTGTGCACCTGCAAGGCTTGGGAGCTCGAAGGCAACTGCAAATGTCAATGCTTTTGTTTTCTCTAAGAAATCTCCAGCGCAAAGAAGCCTGGCCCATAACCTCTCTGGAGGTGGGAATGGCCGTGCTGTGTCTGGGGTGCACATGGCACAGCGGCGTCCACCCTCTCGGTGATGAAATGTTGCTGGCACCTCACTGCGTTGATGCAGCAAAGTATCTCACGGTCTGTCCCTTTTCCCCGGGAGCTGCCCCGGGCTCCACAGATGCCTCTATGATCATCCCCAAAGCAATTTCCAGGGCAAGCTATGCCGGGAAGGATTGGAAAGCTCTCCCAGGGCCAGACCGTGGGGAGCTGGGAGTGCTGCCCCGGAGCAGGGCCCCGGGAGGCTCCCTCGCTTGTGGCGGTGTCGGCCACCAGCCCCAGCCGTGGGGCCACCAGCCAGCACGGGGCGGCGCAGGGCCCCTCGCCCCGCCGTGGGGCTGGGAGTCACGGGCAGGAATTCCTGACTCAGCTGACCCGAATCCAAATCTCCGAGATTAAGCGTGAAATAAATAAATAAATAAAAGAGCAGCGAACTCTTTTCCACTAAGCAGATAACTGATGCCTTTTCCAGGCCTGTCTCGGTCTGCGCGGGAGCAGGAAGCGATGCCCCAGGACAGACCTGCAGACACCGTTTTCGTGTGTTGCTTCGGCCCACGAGGGCCATGGAAACATCCTAAGGCAGTCAGCCCCGGCCTGGGACGCTCAGGATCGCACAGCCCGCGCACACACAGCCAGTTCCCTGCTCCCCGGCTCAGGTCGACAGACGTGGGCACGGAAAAGGCTTTAAAGGGTTACGGCGCTGCGAGAGGGAAGGGTGGGGAGCGGAAGGCGAGGGGGGAACCGAGCTACTATTACAATCACCAGATCAAGCCACAGGGTGGAGGAGGATTTTCCAGATCCTCTGACCTCGGGGCTGGGAGTGAGAGGAAGAGGAAGCACATTCGCACAGATGCTCCGTCAGGGCTTCCTCCGGGAGGGGCTCCGTCCTGCTGGGACGAGCGCGCGCAGGCGGGACCGCGACCGGGACGGGGACGGGGCTCCACGCGGGCCCGTGGGAGGGAACCTGCTCTGCGGGAGCCCTCGCTAAGCCTGGGGTCGCCAGCCCCTCGCGCCTCACGCATTTAGTGTTTCACCGGGTGTAAAACAAAACATTTGCTAGGTACCAGGAATACCTTGCACTTCTGTAGCACTTCCTAAGGTTTTCCAGTTGTCTAAAAGCCAGTAAGCCTGATTGTACCTTCGGGCCAGCACTTTAGATGACTCAGGAAAGCAGGGAAACTGAGGCATAAAACCTAAATTAGTAGCTGGGGTCGCTTGGGAACCCTGCAGCAGAGCTGGGGAGAGAGCAGAGACCCCATAGATCCCCATCACTTGTGTTGCACCTGATCCAGAGCCTGTTGAAAACAACAGGGGTCTTTTATTGACTTTAATAGGCTTTGGCTTAACCTCTTCTGCCACAAAGACATGATCATTTGTACTTAATAGTGCCTCTCTCCTCCAGAACAGATGTTCATATCCTCAGCACGGGTTTCTGAGACAGCAAGGCATATTAGACATGAGAGAATGTCTCTTATTTCCTCATTTTACTTGTTTTTCCTCAAAAAATGTTTGTCAAAAGCAGCAATTCAGAGGCTCTAACAATACAGCTGAATTTCTCCTACATTTTTCTCCTCCTTTGTCTGTCCTCTTGACCTTTCTTTTCCTTTTCCGTTTTTTTTTTTTTCTTCCTCATTTTGTTGTCAAGCTGCAGGAAGTGTTAGCATGGTCCGCTTTAGATTAGGCAGAGTGTTCAGTCACTTAGACTCTCCCTACAGCAGATATCAAAGAACTGGATAATGTAACTATGAAGGAAACCCTCTGAAGAGATACTTAGGTCTACAAATCTGCTCGGTAGTTTACGCTTCCTAAACCTGAATTACTCAGCTCACACAGAACACTGAAAATAATAACATAACTTGCAAGGGTTTCATCTTCTTTCAGCAGCAGAATTGTCCCAGGCAAAACACCAAATTCAATAAATGTGCTATTGAATCAGCATTTCTTATGCTATCTAACACATAACTGGGTGAGTACTGGCAGAGCCTCCCAGCACCTGAGCCACCTGAAGGAGCCTTAACCTTTCTCTTGAGGGACTAACCTAAGCTGATGGAGGCAGAAGCCCCTTTAGCATCCCTACCAGCCCTGTGGCTGGACCCTAGTCTCAGGTGGGAAGGCAGCTCATTCTCCACCTGCTTGTCTGATCCTTTCCTAGCATACACCCATGCTTGGTTGTTCTGTTTTTAACAAATCTAAGTTGCTGCAGTGTGTTTTCTTTCGTAGCCCCTGTACTCCTACATCTGTTTTGCTTTTATTGCTCCTACGATGCTGATACCCAGAAATCTTAGAGCTCTTCAGGTTACTGCATATTTTTTGTCTTTTGGCATGAGGTGCTGTTTACACGATGTTTCTGTTCATTGTGGTGATGGAGAACCAGGCCCTTTAAACAGGTTTTACAAAGCCCTCACTCTGACATTTTCATATGAGTGACCACAGGTTCTGACAAATGATCCAATATGGCTAAACAATAGTAGGCTCTGACTTTTTAATGTTTCTTTGCTCCTAGTTATCAGCTTTGGTTTAGGAAATATTTTTCCTCCCTTAGTTTCTGAGAACTTTACTCCTGTGAAAGAGATAATGGTAACATTTATTGTCTGGAGGTCTAAAGTTTATTCTAACAAGATAACAAAGATGGTGATAGGCCACTACTGATAAGATTTTATCTCTAACCATTGGAAAAAAAGTAAACACCATTTCCAGGTAAAAGGACCTAGACAGAGCCAGAGCTGTAAGATTTCTGCCATTTCCATAAGTCCAATTGCTGTGGAGCACTCGTCGTGGTAACAACTGCTCAGCAGCAGCCTCTGCAAAGGAGCTGGTCACTTATTCCCCTCTTGGCCATCCAGGAGCCTCTTGGAATGGGACACAACTGCATAGAGGTTCCTGAAGTAGGAACCCGTGACACGAATGATCAAATGAGGAAACTGAGAGGGATCCTGGAGTTTCCTCTCCAAGGTTGGGAAGATCAGACTCCACATTTTCAGTAGTGTTTTCTCGCCCTGCCCTACGTGGACAAAATAGTCGTATTTGTCTTGTTTCAACCTTCCCAGAAGAAGCCCAAACTCTGTTCTGGGTGTTCAAACTCAGATTGCCACTGGAACAATATGGCAATGTCTTTTAGCAACATGGCAGATTTTTATTTAATTGCTGGCCTCGCGTAAAATCAGACAGCTCACATGTTGCGGTCTGTGCAGCTTGCACAGTTATTCCGTCTTGCTTCTTGCCACATGCGCTATTTCACTATCACTGTGAACTAGCAAGAGGTTCTCTATTTTCTGCCATTTCTATGAGGTCTTTAATGCTATATACTAGCAGAAAATTGAGTTATAAGCCCAGACCAGATTTAATAGTATTTTTTGCAACTCCTGAGTCTGTTGACTATCACTAGGTGCTTATTTTGAGTTACAAATATTACACCTTGACACAGTACGATTAAATTTTTTAATAGAGGAGCTAAGTCCCAGCTCTGAGGCAGTACCGTCCAATCAATTACAGCTATTAAACACCTGGGAGTTTGGGATAAACATAGGAAAATCACTCAAAATTTGTTTGGGCAAAATTTCTGAACACAAAGAGAGGATGTGTGGGTAGAAATCTGGATATATGAATCCTAGCTCCTACTTTTATGCTCTTCGACTTAGAAAATACAAGCAGTTGGAATGAGTTGGAATCACCCAACAGGTCTAGCTCATAGGCAAGCTGCTAGATCACACTGCTCCTATTTTTTGTAGGGCTGGTTGTCTTTCTTATCAAGGAGATGAAATCTAAGAAATGGACGCAGGGTTTGGCGCGGAAGCCTTGCTGGAAGAAGACACCAGCAGAATCCCCTGCACCTGCCAGAGAAGTGTCAGGCTGAGAGCAGGGCCTGGAGCGGCATCGATGCGCAGAGATGGGCCTTGAGCTACTTCACTGCGAGGCAGGACCAGAGGCTTTAAGATGTTTGCATAAATGATAAGTATTTGCAGAAGGAAACTTCTAAGTGTAGCAGGAGACTGAATAAGATGAGGGGCTAAAAAAAAAAAAAATCACAGAAAAATCCATAAGGAAGTGTTAGCTGACTCTTAAGCAGTGTAGTATGGTTGGAGTATGGTTGGAGTCCCAGAAGGGAAAGCCTGAAGCTATGTGAGGGCCAAACTTTGCTACAATTCCAGCTTTAAAGTAGTTTTGGAGGAAGCAGCAGCTCTGGCATCCACAAGTAAGTAGATGGAGATAAGTAGATGGAGATGGACAAGCAGGGTACAGACATCGGACTCAGGACAGCACCAGGGCTCCAATGCTCAGCATTTGCATCTAGTCAGGAGAGGGCAGCAATAGCCCTGCGCTGGGGCTGGGCTGGGAGGCTGCTTCCTCGCCAGCTACCAAAAAGGTGGATTTGATGAAGCTAACTATTCTGATCGCTACAAAAAAAACAGAGGAGTAACACTGCTGAGCCAAGGTGGGCCTGATGGGTTTGTTTAGATTGTCAGGGAAGCGGAGACTAAGCTTAAACTCTGAACTGAACTGGTCACTGCAAGTATTATGTTTTTTTGATGTATGATTTCCTTCAGAAAACCTCTCTCTCTCTTTCTCTCTCTCTCTCTTTTTTTTTTTTTTTCTCCCAAACAGGTGAGGACACTCTGACACTGAAAAGGAGAGTGGGTTATTCCACAGCAGGAGGCAAGAGTGAATCAATCAATTTTTTCTTTTGAGAGGAGGGCACAGAGGGAGATGAGGCAGGAAGTACTAAAATGTTCAATTAACCAAGTGAACTAGCAATCTCAACTTTGGGGAAAGCTTCACATGATAAATTACCATGTAATTAAATGGCAGCATGATGTTATGGTGTTACATTAAATTCCATTTAATTTGCTGTAAGCCTTCATGCTGAAAACGGAGATGAAAACTGGCTCTATCGATCTCTCTTGCTTTAGGTTATTGAAGAGCTCTTCAGCAGATAAGCAGGAGCTTTACTCAGGTTAGTTATATGAGCTTCATTTCAACTTACACACTGTGAGATGATGATTTATTTGTATAAATGGCTTCGCTGCGGCAACTTCACGTGTGCCACTTCTCTCCTGGGGCATATTTGGGATGCCATCTAGCAAGTGTAGAAAATGGATAGCTTGCTATGCAATGCCACATATTGTTGTTCTCTACTTTCAGTGTTGTCAAAAATCTATGTTGATGACTAACATTTTTTCCTCAGTGCTGAAGTGAGTCACTTTCTGACGTGGTTAAATAACAAAGACTACCGCAAATCTTGGGTGAAATTGCTACTGCAGGCTTAAATGGCATGTTTTCCCTTTGTTTACGAGTCTTCCATCACCTACATGAACCTTTAAGGACGAAATCTTACAATCACAGCAGGAGTAACTGTTCACTTAAACACACTTTGCATAAGCAAAGACAATCAATGGGTTTGTGCGAATGAAATTGAACTCTTTACTGTTAGTCAATGAAGTATTACTATTTGATATTCTTTCCACTTTAGGGAACTTCACTGAGTTGCATGCTAGTCGCAAATTCAATTAAGTCTGTCCTCCTCCTCTGGTTCTCCCAAATTTGGTACTTTCTGTGATGCACCGTCAGCATCAGTTGTGAAGGGAGCATAACCTGGCAAAAGGAGGGAGCGAGGCAGGACGGGACTGAGCTGAGCAGATCGCTCCAGATGTTGCAGTGAGACCATGTCAGCCCCTTCTTGCTGAAGCTAATTTGCAATTTGCAATTTTCGTTAGCGCCATGATCAAATAAATTTACAAAAACATAATCCAGATTGCTGGGGCAGAGAGACACTGAACACAAGGCTGCTAACATCCTGTGTACTGTTGGCCCAAAGCCACTGCCAGCTGCAACATTTTGAGGTTGGAGAGATGAAATAGCCACTCCTGAATGCGCACAAATATTTAAACAACCCAGGCAATATAAAGTTAAAGATATAATGACTGAAATAAAACTACATTTTGGCAGTAAATCTTGTTGAAAGAGCAACAGCCTAGTAAAGCCTATCAACCTTTTGGCGGAGCCTTAGACCTGCTGCTGGCCTCTGTCGATACATTGCTGTGTAGATTGACATGGTGTAGATAGCAACCCTGACAGTTTTGGGGCTAGGTTTTCCTTCCACCCATCTGTCCCTAACACAGCGCACATCTTACGTGACTGTTTTACTTTGTCTGAGACCTGCCAAATAAAAAAAAAAAAGTGTTTTATTTACATAAGTAATAACTACTAATATTTTGCATTTACAGCACATGGCACCTTCTCTTGGAAACTTGTAGCACTTCATAAATATGAAGTTCCTCATAAATACAAGGAACAGGGCTTCTTAACACTTCTGAGAGGTGGGGTATTATTTTCGCTATCCAAAAAATACAGAAGCTATAGCACAAAGAGTGTTACATTGAGTGTTAGCGCTGAAAGGGGAAGGCAGAGAGCCTTGAGGAGACTCTAGCCCCAGTCTGCTTTTGCTGCAGAAACACCCAGCAGCAAATGAGAAACCTGCACGTACAATGAAGAGAGGTAGCCACACAGAACAGAATGGAGTCAGTAGCATTACCTAGGAAATACCAGGCACTTTCATGTTCAAAGAGCTTTTGTGAAGAGGTGCTCATTTGAAGTGCTCCTTGGGAGGGAGCTTTGAGACGGATTCAGCCTGCCGCAGACTGGGAAAAGTGCTGACTTGCCTTAGGGAAATGGTCATTGCTGTGTTATTAGCAGCCGTGGGAATCACCAGCTCTGTCTATAACTGAGCCCAAGGGTGCCGATAGTTGGAGACCTCCTCCTCCCGCTGGCTCCATGCTCCTCAGGGGCCCTGAGGCACTGTCCCAAGCTGGAAGGCATCCTTGGGGGCTCCCCTCCTCCTTCTCCTCCTCCTCCTCCACGCAGCCGAGGCTCTGCACAGCCTCTGTGCCTTGTGCCGGGACCCGCCGTGCCCCCTCCTAATGCTCCTTCCAGGCATTCACGAACCTCCTGCATTTTTAAGGCACCAGATTCATGTTCTGGTAGCCTGGGCACAGGCTTCCATCCAGCGCTTCTCGAAGTGCTCCCTCTTCTCCATTACTTATTGTCCAAAGTGTGTAAACGAGAATGTGACACTTTGGTTGTGTACAGAGGTAAAGAACAAAATAAACATGGGTACAATACACAGTTTTTCCTCCTGAAGGAATATTGAGGCTGTTTACTGCTGTACTGCGGTTTTCTGCAAACTGCATTGTGAAATCCCCTGCTGCCACCATCAGGACGTCAAAATATAAAATACCTTTTTGCACAGAGCACTGCATTTAAGCCAAATAAATAAGTGCACCTAATAAAGAATGTCTGGGATATAAATCCCGTGAATGTGCACAAAAATATGCATATGATGACACTATATCTCCCCAGAGAGACATCTACAAGGAATATTTCACCGTGTTTGTATATTATATTATAAATATCTACAAAAGGATTTTGTAGGTACAGATTCCAAAATTGAATATTCAGATAGTCAGACTGCATTGCTGTACGCTGTTATTTCCTTAAGTATCAAATATGTGCATCATAGATGTCAATTAAGCAAGGCATAGAAGGAGGAGGAGGCACAGAGCAGTGTGGACAAAGCCTCAAAAGATGAGGAAGAGAGACCTGGAAAGGGCGAAAGGAAATGGAGAGCCCTCCATACACAAGCACGCTTTGGCTCATGAATTTAACATGCGTGTAATGTTTCTCATGAGAAGCCATGTGAGCCATTTAAACTAGCCCCGAGGCAAGTCTAATCCGAACAAGCTGCTCTGAGATGAGCTACAAATTACAGGGTTTAATAAAAAGGATAGGCCAGAATCTGCAGAGCAGAAGATAACACTAGAATAATATCAGAACATGAAATGAAGTCTTCATGAGATCTTAGCAATACATTATATAGAGGGAGCAGAGAGCACAAAAAAAACCCAGACATTATATTAAAATTCTGCACAGTTTGGCTGTATGTTACAAAAGATACCCTGTGGCTTCATACCCATAAAGAGTGACACGGTTCCTCTAAAGCATTTGTACTTCTCCCTTTATTGGATATATTGGTGTCTTGAATTATATTCCTACCATTAGGTGTCACCAGTTCACAGCAGTAGATTTCTGAAGAGATTGGTCTAATATTTCAAATACAGTATTTCATTTTTAAAGGTTTCCCAGTTACTCCTACAAAAGCATATTCACAGATAACAAGATAAGCCTGTAATTTCCTACACTGGACTGTAGGAGTGGAAATGGATGAAATGGGGTAGATCCAGTTCCAAGCTTTGCAAAAGCTTTCTCCATTTTTGGAATGGTTTGAGTTTGGCCACTTACTGTTTAGGTTTAATACTTTGATACTTTTGGGTACATTCAGCCTCCAGAGTGCCACACAAGGCTTTTGCATGGTCTTCAGGATGCCTTACTCTTTTTCTTATCTTCCACTCATGACTGCACTGAGCCTTTGCTGCTCTCCCCAATGGGTTATTATCCTGTGCATGGTGCAGTTTGGCTTCACATCGTTTATAATTGTCTTGGGACTCAAAGTGAAGGTGGAGTAGTCTCCTTCTACCGTGGCAGTCTCCCTTCCTTCCTTCCTTCCTTCCTTCCTTCCTTCCTTCCTTCCTTCCTTCCTTCCTTCCTTCCTTCCTTCCTTCCTTCCTTC
>VWPW01029434.1:1588184-1608393 GCA_013389825.1 Crypturellus undulatus
CCCATCTGTCCCTAACACAGCGCACATCTTACGTGACTGTTTTACTTTGTCTGAGACCTGCCAATAAAAAAAAAAAAAGTGTTTTATTTACATAAGTAATAACTACTAATATTTTGCATTTACAGCACATGGCACCTTCTCTTGGAAACTTGTAGCACTTCATAAATATGAAGTTCCTCATAAATACAAGGAACAGGGCTTCTTAACACTTCTGAGAGGTGGGGTATTATTTTCGCTATCCAAAAAATACAGAAGCTTTAGCACAAAGAGTGTTACATTGAGTGTTAGCGCTGAAAGGGGAAGGCAGAGAGCCTTGAGGAGACTCTAGCCCCAGTCTGCTTTTGCTGCAGAAACACCCAGCAGCAAATGAGAAACCTGCACGTACAATGAAGAGAGGTAGCCACACAGAACAGAATGGAGTCAGTAGCATTACCTAGGAAATACCAGGCACTTTCATGTTCAAAGAGCTTTTGTGAAGAGGTGCTCATTTGAAGTGCTCCTTGGGAGGGAGCTTTGAGAGGGATTCAGCCTGCCGCAGACTGGGAAAAGTGCTGACTTGCCTTAGGGAAATGGTCATTGCTGTGTTATTAGCAGCCGTGGGAATCACCAGCTCTGTCTATAACTGAGCCCAAGGGTGCCAATAGTTGGAGACCTCCTCCTCCCGCTGGCTCCATGCTCCTCAGGGGCCCTGAGGCACTGTCCCAAGCTGGAAGGCATCCTTGGGGGCTCCCCTCCTCCTTCTCCTCCTCCTCCTCCACGCAGCCGAGGCTCTGCACAGCCTCTGTGCCTTGTGCCGGGACCCGCCGTGCCCCCTCCTAATGCTCCTTCCAGGCATTCACGAACCTCCTGCATTTTTAAGGCACCAGATTCATGTTCTGGTAGCCTGGGCACAGGCTTCCATCCAGCGCTTCTCGAAGTGCTCCCTCTTCTCCATTACTTATTGTCCAAAGTGTGTAAACGAGAATGTGACACTTTGGTTGTGTACAGAGGTAAAGAACAAAATAAACATGGGTACAATACACAGTTTTTCCTCCTGAAGGAATATTGAGGCTGTTTACTGCTGTACTGCGGTTTTCTGCAAACTGCATTGTGAAATCCCCTGCTGCCACCATCAGGACGTCAAAATATAAAATACCTTTTTGCACAGAGCACTGCATTTAAGCCAAATAAATAAGTGCACCTAATAAAGAACGTCTGGGATATAAATCCCGTGAATGTGCACAAAAATATGCATATGATGACACTATATCTCCCCAGAGAGACATCCACAAGGAATATTTCACCGTGTTTGTATATTATATTATAAATATCTACAAAAGGATTTTGTAGGTACAGATTCCAAAATTGAATATTCAAATAGTCAAACTGCATTGCTGTACCCTGTTATTTCCTTAAGTATCAAATATGTGCATCATAGATGTCAGTTAAGCAAGGCATAGAAGGAGGAGGCACAGAGCAGTGTGGACAAAGCCTCAAAAGATGAGGAAGAGAGACCTGGAAAGGGCGAAAGGAAATGGAGAGCCCTCCATACACAAGCACGCTTTGGCTCATGAATTTAACATGCGTGTAATGTTTCTCATGAGAAGCCATGTGAGCCATTTAAACTAGCCCCGAGGCAAGTCTAATCCGAACAAGCTGCTCTGAGATGAGCTACAAATTACAGGGTTTAATAAAAAGGATAGGCCAGAATCTGCAGAGCAGAAGATAACACTAGAATAATATCAGAACATGAAATGAAGTCTTCATGAGATCTTAGCAATACATTATATAGAGGGAGCAGAGAGCACAAAAAAAACCCAGACATTATATTAAAATTCTGCACAGTTTGGCTGTATGTTACAAAAGATACCCTGTGGCTTCATACCCATAAAGAGTGACACGGTTCCTCTAAAGCATTTGTACTTCTCCCTTTATTGGATATATTGGTGTCTTGAATTATATTCCTACCATTAGGTGTCACCAGTTCACAGCAGTAGATTTCTGAAGAGATTGGTCTAATATTTCAAATACAGTATTTCATTTTTAAAGGTTTGCCAGTTACTCCTACAAAAGCATATTCACAGATAACAAGATAAGCCTGTAATTTCCTACACTGGACTGTAGGAGTGGAAATGGATGAAATGGGGTAGATCCAGTTCCAAGCTTTGCAAAAGCTTTCTCCATTTTTGGAATGGTTTGAGTTTGGCCACTTACTGTTTAGGTTTAATACTTTGATACTTTTGGGTACATTCAGCCTCCAGAGTGCCACACAAGGCTTTTGCATGGTCTTCAGGATGCCTTACTCTTTTTCTTATCTTCCACTCATGACTGCACTGAGCCTTTGCTGCTCTCCCCAATGGGTTATTATCCTGTGCATGGTGCAGTTTGGCTTCACATCGTTTATAATTGTCTTGGGACTCAAAGTGAAGGTGGAGTAGTCTCCTTCTACCGTGGCAGTCTCCCTTCCTTCCTTCCTTCCTCCCTTCCTTCCTTCATTCCTTCCTTCCTTCCTTTCTTTCTTTTTTTTTTTCTTTCTTTCTTTCTTTCGTTCTTTCTTTCTTTCTTTCGTTCTTTCTTTCTTTCTTTCGTTCTTTCTTTCTTTCTTTCGTTCTTTCTTTCTTTCTTTCGTTCTTTCTTTCTTTCTTTCGTTCTTTCTTTCTTTCTTTCGTTCTTTCTTTCTTTCTTTCGTTCTTTCTTTCTTTCTTTCGTTCTTTCTTTCTTTCTTTCGTTCTTTCTTTCTTTCTTTCGTTCTTTCTTTCTTTCTTTCGTTCTTTCTTTCTTTCTTTCGTTCTTTCTTTCTTTCTTTCGTTCTTTCTTTCTTTCTTTCGTTCTTTCTTTCTTTCTTTCGTTCTTTCTTTCTTTCTTTCGTTCTTTCTTTCTTTCTTTCGTTCTTTCTTTCTTTCTTTCGTTCTTTCTTTCTTTCTTTCGTTCTTTCTTTCTTTCTTTCGTTCTTTCTTTCTTTCTTTCGTTCTTTCTTTCTTTCTTTCGTTCTTTCTTTCTTTCTTTCGTTCTTTCTTTCTTTCTTTCGTTCTTTCTTTCTTTCTTTCGTTCTTTCTTTCTTTCTTTCGTTCTTTCTTTCTTTCTTTCGTTCTTTCTTTCTTTCTTTCGTTCTTTCTTTCTTTCTTTCGTTCTTTCTTTCTTTCTTTCGTTCTTTCTTTCTTTCTTTCGTTCTTTCTTTCTTTCTTTCGTTCTTTCTTTCTTTCTTTCGTTCTTTCTTTCTTTCTTTCGTTCTTTCTTTCTTTCTTTCGTTCTTTCTTTCTTTCTTTCGTTCTTTCTTTCTTTCTTTCTCTCTCTCTTTCTCGCTTTCCAGAGTTCTCCTAAATCACAATCTGTGTCTCTGCAAGACCCTTTCTGAGCACCAATACTTCCTTCCAGCCAGGTACTGAGACCTACAAGAGCACTTCCTAAGATGTACGGCCTAAGACACCAGAGACAAAACCAAAATATCTAAATGAGGACAATGTGAGACCCTCCAGAATCAATTCCAAGCAGGCATCTACTTCATTCTGCCTTCTCTCTGTTTAAGGAAAACAGTATTAAAAGTCAAGCATCTATCCCCCTATAATCTTCCAGCTTCTAAAGTCTTCTAAAGTCTAGGTCTAGACTTTATGATTCTTTTGAACTAACTTACATTTCCAGTGTCCACAACATTCGGTGACAGTTTCACAAGTTAGTTGGCTGAATTTAATTGATACATATTTAACTGCATGAAAATGTGCTTTAGCCTGCTTGCCAAGAATTTGGTTGGGTGCCTCTCAGTTCTTATTTTATGAGGAACCATAACTAACCATTCCCAATACACTTTCTTCAGACCATTTGCAATTTTACAGACATCTGTATTAAAAATATTCAAAATTACATTCTATGAGATTTTATCAATGTCTTAGTATACACATACGACTTTCATATTACTTGGGTCAAAACCTGCCATGAGTATTCTCTAGATGTATACATTTAAGCAAGAAAAGTAAATATGTCCAACTGTCCAACACTTTTGTGTTGCTTTTTATACTTGTCTGTTGATATTGATTCCTCCTTTCAGTGTTCAGTAGGAAGTTTTTGCCTAAAGGCAATACCAAATAAATAGTTCCTTCACTGACTGTCTCAGGTACTCAGGATCCCTCGCAGCTTAAGGAGCTGAAGGAAAGACTAGAAAATCTGTGAGGAGTCCTGGATATGGTCAACATAAGAAGGGCAAGCCCTAAGTGCTCCAGTGAGCTGGACTGGAAACTGCAAAATCTCACCTGCTGGTGGGTGCAATTCCCGGAGTGGCAATTTAACTTCCAGAGTCTTTTTCTACATGGGAATTCAGCTGGTAGAACTTCCTGCTTTGACATGTGCTGACATTTCAAAATAGGTGCGGGATGCAATTATACGTTAAATGCCAAGCTGAAGTTAAACCTTAGTGCATTTTCACACTTCTGTTGTACTCTGGGGTGAGACTGTGAAAAGGTCAAATACACAATTCCCATTGGAAAAGGGATATGTTCTTTTCTCATATGAAGCCGGGCTTCTCACCCATGCTTTCTGAATGCTTTGTGCTTTATGAAATAGCCACATCAAAGAATTAGGAGAGAGAGGAATGTAAAAGTTGTGACCTATGTTGTGAAAAACTGATTGTGCCTTGAGTAATCCTATACAGTGGCTTGTATGATGCCTCCGTTTCATGCAAGGAAGGAAGCGTGCTGGTACATCTATTTAGGGAGTCTTCCCTTAATGGCAAGAACAGTGGGTGGGTTTTGTGGGTATTTCCAAAAAGGAGATGAAATCATGAGGTAAATAAATAGCAAATAGAGGAGATGGCTAATGAAGAGTCAGCTGCCAGCAGCAGCTCATCATTGCAGAGTAAACTGTGGGGCTGTTGGGTGAAAGGATACCTGGATGTAAGAAATATAGAGAACAACAAAATGTGGCTAAGCTGTGGGAAGAAGCATCCTATCAGTCCAAAGAAGTGATGAAAACTCATGTTATCCATTAGTGATTTTGGAGAAAGCGTTACGTTACTCCTTGACTTTTTTAACTAATATTTGCCTTGCTTTCTCTCCTTTCGTCCTTCTTTGTAATGAACTGTAGTTCAATTAAATCTCTTTCATTGGTTGTGATGAAAAAGTAGCGCTTGATAAGCACTGACATGGACTAACTTTATTTTTTCATGTCTTACCTCAACATCTAGAAGCTGGATCTGGCAAATGCTACTGCCAGGAAAAGTCTAACAGAAGGATCTATTAGGAAAGGCAAAATCCTATTAAAAATATGAAATTCTTCTGTGCCAGCCACAAAGTCTTTAAGTCTTTTGGAAGGATTGGCAAGAGTATTTAAGTGTGTGCAAAAATATAAACTCTGGTGTAACGCCAAATCCTCAGTTCACACACAAAGTCTACACTAAAAAAGGGGCAGAACTGTAAAACTGAATGATTTGTAAAAATCCCATTGACTGGTGCTGTGTTAACAGCTGAACACTGCAGATGATGTGAACGCAGTAAGCCAGGTAGCAGAAACAAGCAAGTCCACTGCTACCTTAATAAAAGCAGAAAGAAATGCTGTCACACTCATTGTAAAGAAGAGACTGTTTTCTTTTCAAAGTCATAGAACCTTTTCTTATTTAGTATATATGTTTCTGCTCCTATCCTTGAATAAAGATTGTGGAAGAGGTGTAAAGGGATGCACAAAATTTTTGCTTTTCTCCGAAGCCTTGCAGTAATATGGTGCTCTCCTGCACAATCGTGTAGTTTGTGTAGAGTTCATGCTCTGGTATGCTCGGAGTCTGAACATAAGGGACAAATACCCAGATAATTGCATGGAAGAGCTTTGCACCATCCTCCTGAGAAATCAAAAAAAGGCTTGAAGAAGCAAATTTAGCTTAAAAACAATCCAGTCTTGCTGAAAGAAATACAACCTACAGACATAGACTCTACTGACCTAACATCGAGCTGATTCACCTCAAAGGCCTAATTACTGCCTGCTGCAGCTGACCAGAAGCCACCACCTCGTGTATCAGGGGAGAAGATGGATTTATGCATCTGTTGGCACATGGATCCTACCAAACTTCAAGAAGGATCAATGCCAGGAGTTCTTATACTGCAGAAAATATTTGATATTTTATCTGTTCACAGTTTTGTAAGACTGTTATGTGGATCAACAAAGCTCGGCAGCTGTAGTCCTCTTTTAGCAAGATAAAGTGTTTATATTCTTAGGGTGCACACACGTTGAATAGAAGGCAATGGCATTTGTTAATAAACAGAAACCCAGCACAAAATCTAGATGCAATTAAATAGCAGCCTCACAAGACCCAGAGTTTATCCAGAGGTCAGCCTGGATTGACAGCAAGCAAAAGGTCATTCAATATTAGATGCCATGAAAATAAACAGGAAACCTCATGCTGGAAAGCTTTAGATATTAAAACAACAAAACCAAAAATCTCCCATTTATCTTGCAGTCTTTGAATAATGGACTTGAATATTTAAATATTTTGAATTGAATATTTAATATTTATTGAATATTTAAAATTTAGCATGTGTTTGTTTGGTATTTCATGGAATAGGAAGGATTTAATCATTCAGAAACAGATGTTTTCAAAATTTATGATTGAAAGGACGATTATGAGGTTGATGAAAGCTGAAAACATGAAAAACATGAAAAACATGGCCCATTCCTTTATACACAATGGTTCTGTCTGCATGTTGAATGAAACTGCATGTCCATTAGAGTTTTCAGATACAGCACTGTTTTACTTCCATCTTTTTTCAGCCATCTTTAACTATTTTACAGATCAGTTTTCCAGCTCAGTGCTAAGGCAGGATGAAGCAGGTGATCTACTGTTGGTGAGTGTCTGTAGCGTGACAGAAAAGAGGAAGGACAGGACATTTCAAATGATTTTAACAAATTAAAGTCTTTGAAGAAACCAAAATGCTGAGTAGGCTGAGTGATGTAATACACTACAGCACCAAATTTGCAGAAGAGGGTTAACCCTCTATCATCTGGGATTCTTTTTGAGGTAGGAATTATTCCTACCCGAGCCTGTCACAATGTCTCCTGAGATTTCCACACTTCTGCATACGGTTAAGTACAGATTTTACATTACTTTACTATAATGAAACACACTGTGCACCTTGAGGTGGTAGGAACAAGTCATATCCTAATGGTATAGAAACACAAAGATTAGCGACTGAAGTGGAGATTTTAAATTAGTAGCTTAATAGTATATGCCAGAGCTATAGTCTAACATTTACAAATGTGCATTGTGACTTTTGGATGCTTTAGCTCTGAAACAATATTAGAGAGTTTGATACAGCAGAGGGCTGTGGCCATCTGGAGAGATGGACATAGAGGAACCTCATGGAGTTCCGCAAAGACAAGTGTAGGGTCCTTCTCCTGAGCACTGAGCNCATTACTTTACTATAATGAAACACACTGTGCACCTTGAGGTGGTAGGAACAAGTCATATCCTAATGGTATAGAAACACAAAGATTAGCGACTGAAGTGGAGATTTTAAATTAGTAGCTTAATAGTATATGCCAGAGCTATAGTCTAACATTTACAAATGTGCATTGTGACTTTTGGATGCTTTAGCTCTGAAACAATATTAGAGAGTTTGATACAGCAGAGGGCTGTGGCCATCTGGAGAGATGGGCATAGAGGAACCTCATGGAGTTCCGCAAAGACAAGTGTAGGGTCCTTCTCCTGAGCACTGAGCAGACCCCATGCACCAGCACAAGCTGGCTGTGGATGAACTGGAAAGCAGAGAAGGCCCTGGAGGTCCTGGTGACACCAAGCTGACCATGAGGTAGCAATGACCCCTCACAGCACAGGCGGTGAACGCATGAGGGCTGCTGTAGGCAGAGTGTTGCCAGAAGTTCGAGCGAGGTAACGCTTCCCCTCTGCTTGGCCCTGGTGTGATGGCCTCCCCAGAGAAAAAAGAGAGAGAGAGATGGANCTGCTGTAGAAGTTCGAGCAGAAGTTCGAGCGAGGTGACGCTTCCCCTCTGCTTGGCCCTGGTGTGATGGCCTCCCCAGAGAAAAAGAGAGAGAGAGATGGAGCTACTGGCGTGAGTTCAGCAAAGGGCTACGAGGATGATTAAGGGACTGGAGTATCTTTTATACGAGAAGACACTGAGAGCTCTGGGGCTGGCCAACCTCTAGAAATGAAAGTTCAGAGGGATCTTGTCAGTGACTGTAAATGTCTGAAGGGAAGGTGGAAAGAAGATGGAGCTGGACAGTTTTCAGTGCTCAGTAGCAAGAAAAGAAGCAACAGGCACAAACTGAAACGGAGGAAAATCTGTCTGAATATAAGGAAAGACTATTTGATTGTCAAGGTGACCAACACTGGACGAGGGTGTCTAGAAACATTGTGGAGTCTCCAGCCTTGAAGCTCCTCAGCTGTCTGGACACGCTTTAGAGCAATGTGCTCTAGGTGACCCTGCTTGAGCAGGTGTGTGGAGCTGATGGTGCTTGAAGGACTCTTCCAACCTCAACTCTTCTGTGATTCCATATCTCCTAATATCATATCTCTAAGGGACTTTAAACACACCTAAAACTGAGGCTAATCATTCTGAAGGAGTGAATTGTGTGAATATTTCTCAACATGGAAGTAAAAAAAAATAAATAAAAACATTGTCTACGAAAATATTTTGAAAGTCATGTAAGAGGAACTGAAAAAAAATTACAAAACAGATTCCCTCTAAAGGAAAGGAAGAATGAAGTTATATGTACAGACAATTTGACATTTAAAAATGTGTGGAAAACAGTGCTAAGAAACTGCAAACAACAACAGAAAAAAAAAAGACCTTCAAAAGCTGCTTAAAAACAGAAGTATTCAGGATAATCTATTAATAAAAGACTGCTCTCAAATATTTTCAATCCTATCCTATTCATTCTAGGAAACTGGATCAATTGTAGGTCAGCTGGAGAAAAAGAGAAAGGAAAGCCACTTTAATCAGCTACAGCAGGCTGCTATTCGTGAAGAATTTGTTTTTTGCTTTAAAGGTACTCACACATAAGGAAAACCAGTGAGCAATCACAACCCTTGATTTAGTAGTCAAATTCAAAATATTTGATAACAAAACACAAACCTTTCCTAGCTGACCACTTCCTACAGAGATTAGATTAAAATATTACCCAACACATTGGAGGATGCCCTAGGTATCCTTTTTAGTAGCTTTTGCTGATCAGTTATAGTGACATTTTTGTCTCTGCTAGGCCTCTTCCTATTTATTCCTCAGCGGGAATACATGGAGTGTATTCTCTGTGCTTGACTATATGTGCATTTTGCCTATTGGGATTGCCTAGAACAATTGCCTAGAGCTTATTTTCGACTAGACTCAAAATGTGAATTTATTACTATAGTTATGAGGTTTAAAAAAGAGACCCTCTCTTCTTTTCCTTGCCTTTAGAGTAACCAACAACATAAAACTTCCAAAATCTTCAGTACCCATAAATTTGTCTTCCCGTGGGCGTAAATCAGTTCCCAATGTGGGCAAGCAATTTTTAATTGTTTTACATTTCAAGAAATTCTCCTTGATAATATTTAATGAAAGATTGGACACAAATATATGTTCGTGTGTGTGCATATATCATGCATATATATATATATTTGATATATATTTTAAATATATATCATATATCATATCATATGATAGTTAAAGTATATCATATATAAAATGCACGTAGATAGAGATATGAATTCAACCCATGGAGGACAGAATACATAGTTATGAAGCACTCCAGGTGATGAAATGCTGGGCAATGCCGAATTTCTCGAGGTGGGGGGACACCTGCCACCCTCCCTGCTGGCATCTCAGGGGTTCTGGCTCCCCGCTGCCTGGGAAGGGGATGGAGCAGGAGCAGCGCGTTGGGCTGGTTGAGGTGCCTCGGAGCAGGCGCAGGGAGCCCAGTGCTGGGGACAGGGGCCAACCCATTGGAAAACACAGCCCTGTGCCCCGGGTCGATGGTTCTTCCTCCCTTTACCTTTGCCCATGCAGATGAGAGTGACCCTCCCCGTGCAGAAACAGCACTTCTGCAGCAAAACTTTGCCTCTTGGGCAGTTTGCTGCCTGCTGTCAATGTTTAACCTCAGAGCAGAAACTCCAATTAGGCAGATATGGAATGAGACTCTCTTATAGCCTGGAAGCAGTGTCAACATGTTTCTGCTTGGGGTAGACGGCTTTTCTAATCAATCCCTTATTGCTTTATGACAGCTGAAATTGCCCGGCTCGATGCCCGTGCACGTGAACTACTGAACATTTCTTGTATCTTGTTCTGTGGTCCATGATTGTTTTTGAAATAAACTGCCTACTGAACAAAATCAGCTTCTTGGTGTTTCTGGTGACATTTGTATGTGGATTTTGAGAAAGAGAAGTGGGCATGGCAGGAAATCCTGAAATTGCAGAAGGAAATGGAAAAGGCCATGGGTGCAGTTTTACTGTGTTCTGTAATACAGGCACGGACATGCCTGCTGAGTGAAACACCCTTCCCCTCCTCCTGGGGGTACCTGGGCTTGTCCGAGCGTGCCTGCAGCCTGGCTGGGCCCTGGGAAGCTCCTGGCTGACACCGGGTCCAGGGTCGCCCGTGTCATCCCTTCTTCTTCATATGCTCCTGCTGCTCCCTGCCTAGGGGGACCTTGCTAGCAGAGGGCCCTTGGGGTCCACACGGCTTTTGCGGGGAGAGGGAGGCAGTACAGCTACACGTATGCATATTGACCAAGGAAGTGCCATTTTGGGAAGCGTTTGTGAGGACGACAAAGGTCGGGAGATGCAGTCTGCACAATGTGTCTGTGGTTTCTGGCAACCTTTTGTCAAGAGCAATCTCCCTAAGTTGCTAAACCTTGCTGTTAGATGGGATCTTTGGTCTTCCTACACAGTGGAGGTGCTTATTGCGGTGCGTTTCCTAACCTAAGTGTTGATTGCTGTATTGGTGCAGTCGGCGCAACATTGCTCGAGGTGAAGAACAATTTGCTTGCAAAACCTGGGCCGGGACACCAAGCTCTCTCCACCAAACACATTCAATTCCTCAAAGCAAGGACTGGGCCTCCTGAACCTCCTGAACCTCCACACCAGATGTTCTGCAACCCCATGTTGCCCCTTTGCATCATTTTCTTCTGCTTCCTTCTCCAGTATAGCAGACGCAGCTCACCAGGGTACCTGGCCCATCAGAGCAAGGGTCACTTTTAATATCTTTGCTTAGAAATCTTTATATAAAAGGTGGGTTTTGCCAGGAATGAAGCATAAAAATATTAATCTTAAAAAAGTTTTCCAGAAAATAAAAACATAACTACACCCAGGGATGCAGCACAGGGATGCAGAGAGTGCAGCACACATAGCGAGTGCATGGTAATGTCATTACCACGACTGCACTTGTACCCGTGCTAATGAAGGGCTCTCAAATTCCACCTCCCTCGGGTCTAATTAGGAGCCATTTCAAAGTAGGGAACGGCAGGCGCCTGCTGCCTGGAAGCGCAGAATGAGCTGGGATCTGGCTTGGCCTTGGGAATTTGTGCCCTCAGAAGTCCTTGGTTCTGGAATGAAAATACAGGGCTGTGTTACTACGGACAAAGAGATATGAATATTGCCCTTCGACATTCGGTCTTTCATAATTAAGTCTGAATTGTACCATCTGCGTGAGCCACCCCTTTTCCATTTTTTTCTTTTTCACAGACTTTAGGGGAGGCTATTGTGTTTGTTCTTTTGTTTTTGTTTTCCACGTTGATTAAAAAAAAAAAAAAAAAGAAAAAAAAAAAAAGAAAAAAAAGGCGAAAGCTCTTGGGAAGCTCGACTAAACCATGTTCAGCCATCTGAGTTACTGCAGTATGGGGATACTTCCCCCATATGTTCTTCCACTCAAGCAGCTGAGCTCCTAAATTCCTGCAGCTGCACCATTAGCCACCCCGGCTGCGTCCATCCTGGAGCGCGCAGCCAGTGCTCTGCATTTGTCTTCCGTGTTCTTCCATACTTCCTCCTTTCCAGGAGGAATTTTTTCAGGAGGTATTTTTTGCAACATCCTCCTTGCAGCAGCTTTGACTTTGGCGAAGAACTCTTTGGCAAAGAGTTGGTTTTTTGCCGCTGCAGATAAAACAGAGAAAGAAAAAGAAAAAAGAAGATATAGTGTAAAAATGTGGGGCGAAAGGGCGGGAAAAATTGTACCTCCCCGTCGGGGAATCGAACCCCGGTCTCCCGCGTGACAGGCGGGGATACTTACCACTATACTAACGAGGAACTGTACAATAAAATCTCCGCGTCCAGCCCCTAAATTCTTTCCCCAGACACAAGTCTGCCCGCGGCCTGGCCGCCGTTCCCGCCCTTCCGGGCAGTGCACCATGGGGGTTGTAGTCCCCNGGTAAAGGGCCCGCCTCCAGCCCCTAAATTCTTTCTCCAGACACAAGTCTCTGCCTGCGGCCCGGCCGCCGTTCCCGCCCTTTCGCGCAGTGCACCATGGGGGTTGTAGTCCCCCACTCGCCGTCTCTCTCCCGTTCTCGCGCGGCGCGGAACTACGCGCCCCAGCGGCCCACGCGCGCTCGCGGTGGCGCCGTCCCGGCGGTGGGCGGTGCGGTCGCGGCAGCAGCCGGCGGTGGCTCGGCGAGGCTCGGCTCTGCGCGGGGCGGGCGGGAGCCATGGCGGCGGTGGACACGAGCTCCTTCTCGTCGCCCTCGTGCTGCCTCACGCGCCACCTCTACCTGCGCTGCCGCGTGGACTTCGGCGCGCGGGCGCTGCGCGGCACCGCGGCGCTCACAGCGCGCGCCGAGCGCGAGGCGCTGCGTTGCCTGGTAACGGCGCGGCGGGGGCCGCGGCGGGGCGGCCTGCGCGGGGTCGCGGCCGTTGGGGCCGTTGGGACCGTTGGGCGCTGGTCCAGGGCCCGGGAGCTCTCTGTGGCCGTTGCCGCCCGTCCCGGGGCGCAGGGGCGGGAGGTTGTCCCTGTGGCGCTCGGGAGGGACAGGGAGCAGCGGGAGCGCGCATTTCCCCGCACGGGTGGCGAGGAGCCCCCTGCCCAGGGTATGGGATAAAGCAGAGCCCTTGGAGAGCTGCGCTCACGCCTTTCTTCGGGGTGTTTTCATTATAAACCTAGCATGTCTTTTTAATGCGAGTGAAAGCAAAATCTGTCCACCTTGATCTGCGAAGTCTTTTTTCTTTTTTTCTTTTTTTTTTTTTGCTAGCTTTATGAATTTTCTTAACTTGTGTGGTTAGAAGTTGTTTTTTTTTTTTTTTGAAAGTTTTAAGTTCAATTTTGTTGTCTTAAAAATCAATAGTCAAATCCCAACAGTTAAAACAGTTACTCATTTATTTTTTAGATTTACTTGTAAGCACATTTTCTTCGCAGAGACTTGTTTTAAGATTTGGGGAGTGCTACACCAATTATTGTAGTACTTAACATATGTATATTTGCCTCATTACAGATCTTAGATACAAAAGACCTACAGGTGTTTAAAGTGACAGTTAATGGACAGGATGCAAAATTTTGTTTTGGCCAAAAGCATAGTTTCAAGGGGACTCCACTGGAAATTACTTTTCCTTTTGAACTGAGGAGGTATGTACCTTTTTCTACTTCTTTAGAGTTTCCAAATGTGCAGTGTAAGGTACAGTCTATCTGCAGAGCCTTTGTTGGTGAAAAGATTTAGGATGTTATGTTTATTTGACGTACAGTCTTGTAGTTGAATTTTAATAGCAGTCATTTGCAGTGAATTTTTTAGCAGTCATTAGCTAAAACTTCAGGAGTCTTTGTACCTGTGTCCAGGTCTGATATAATCTATGAAGTCCAGCACAGGCTGGACAACTGGGCAGTGAGAAACCTTATGAAACTCAACAAGGCCAAGTGCACTGTCCTGCACCTGGAGAGGAATAACCCCAGACACCAGTACAGGCTGGGGACCGACCTGCTGGAGAGCAGCTCTGCAGAGAGGGACCTGAGCGTCATGGTGGACGACAGGTTGACCATGAGGCAGCAGTGTGCCCTCGTGGCCAAGAAGGTCCTGGGGTGCATTAAGAGGAGCGTCTCCAGCAGGTCGAGGGAGGGGATCCTGCCCCTCTACTCAGCCCTGGTGAGGCCACATCTGGAGCACTGTGTCCAGTGCTGGGCCCCCCCAGTACAAGAGGGATGTGGAGCTGCTGGAGAAAGTCCAGCGCAGGGCCATGAGGATGATCAGGGGCCTGGAACATCTGCCCTGTGAGGAGAGGTTGAGGGAGCTGGGCCTGTTCAACCTGGAGAAGAGAAGGCTGAGGGAGGACCTGATCAGTGTGTACAAGTACCTCAAGGGAGGCAGTGAGGAGAATAGGGCTGGCCTCTTTTCAGGAGTAGCCAGCGATAGAACAATGGCCACAACCTGAAGCACCAAAAGTTCCACAGGAACTTAAGGAAAAAATTCTTACCAGTGAGGGAGACAGAGCCCTGGAACAGGCTGCCCAGAGAGGTTGTGGAGTCTCCTTCTCTGGAGATCTTCAAAACCTGCAGTCCTGTGCCACATGCTCTAGGTGACTCTGCGTGTGTAGGGGGGTTGGACTAGGTGATCTCTAAAGATCCCTTCCAACTTTGTGATTCTATGAAGTAACTTTCTAAACAGAGTTGAGTAACAGAATGGTGCGGAACATCTCACAATTATTCTGGGACTTCTCATCAGTAATATTCTTCCTTCTGCTTCAGTTACCTCCATTTTTGCCTTGTTCAGAATTGCTTCACTACAGAGTATATGGAATTACAGGCCCCCTTTTCCTTTATTTTATACACAGACTGATTCTGCACTCCTATAGGAGCGCAAATGGCCACTATGATTAGATGGAAAGATATTTTCAAATAATAAAAAGTTGTCATATTATTTAGAGGCTGACATCTCTAAACAGTGGAGCTTGGGATTTTCCAGCTTGATGAAAGAGGTAGCTTATGTTTAGCTCATTCTTCGAGGTGTATGAAGTAAAAAGTTGTTGCCAAATTACAGTATGGTCTTCTGATTGTTGGCTTTCCGGGATGTAACTCTGGGACATCTTGTGCTCAAGACAAAAGCTGTGATTGTATAAGGAGGCTTCTTTTTTTTTCTGAAGGTAATTTTGTATGAAGTTATCTTTTAATTATTCAGTTTTCAAAAGTGGTTACAACTAGAAACTCATGTTTTCTTCCTAATATTGTTTTTCCTTCTCTGAATTAGTACAGTTTAGAAGAATATGTGATGTGGAAGAAAGTGGAATGTCACACATTAGCTGCTATTTTTGTTAGATAGAAGCAGTAATGCCTTGCAGAGTGCCCTGTCTCTTCTGGGAGTCTCTTTTGCTCTGATGTGAGCCTGAAAGAATGAAGTACTTGAACAAACAGGGAATTGTTTCATTTGTTTGACTTTCATTGCTAGATTTCCTTGTAAGAAAAAAGGCTACAAATAGGGAGTTATGAGTCCTAAGAATAAATTCCTAAGAATTTGCTGTCTTCAATTCATGCTAGTCTCCCATGTAAATCTTAATAAACCAATGATAGGAAAGCTTAAGAATCACAGCTGTACGTTTTAAATGTTCAATGAGAGTATGTGTCTTATGGTGATGTAAATTAATGTGTACTTTGGAATGCTGGTTATAAACTTGATATGTGTATCTGATTGGTTTATCTAATACCCAGCTGCTCAGATTAACTGAAGNGTTTGAAGTTTGTTCTGATTGCGTTGTTAAGCCCAGAGAGTTGCTGTTGACAGAAGGATTATATATCTGCATTTCTCTTGGTGCTGGTGATGGTTTCATTCTGTTTTTAAAAAATAAATGTGTGTTTGTGCCATCTTTCTTGTGTGGGATCTCGTGTTGGTGCCTATTATGCACATAGCTATTAGCATTTTTTGATTCATCAGTAAAATTGGGGCATTTTGCATTTTTTCTCATTAACCCTATTTTTTTTTTTAGGGTTTTCTGTTTATTTCTATTTCTAGTAATTTATATTCTGCTGAAGGATCACCATCAGCAGAATATAAATTACTAGGTGTTAGCAGGACCTAACGTCAGTTCCAAATTCTAAGTATTTTGGTTTGCAGAATGCTCAGTTCTATTGTTATTAGCAAATACATCTTATACAGGCTTCATACACTCTCTGTTTTTTCTCCTTATCGCTGTGAGGGTTTACTTACGTGTTTAGTTGTGGGAATATATGCACTTAGCTGGTCCTCATGGTGTTTAAAGAAGTCCAAATTCTTAGGCTGTTGGAGAGGATTTAGAAAACATAGGGTCAGCAAAAATAATTAAAAAAGAAGTGTCTTGAGACATTAAAATTGAAACAAAATATCTAATTGTTACTATGCTTGTATCCTAACTGAAAGGGAAACTGCTACTATTTCTTCCTTTCCATGCTTTTGAAATAGTGCTGCAAAATTTAGTATTCCTGTTTTTCAGAAATGCTTGTAAAGGAATTTTGAGCAGTAATCAGGAGTTATGTCAGAACTATCTGACCATATTCTTTGTTGCACAGAGGACAAGAAGCAGTCGTTGAAATCTCTTTTGAAAGCTCCCCGACATCTTCAGCTCTGCAATGGTTTACTCCAGAGCAAACTTCTGGAAAGAAACATCCATTCCTCTTCAGCCAATGTCAGGTTGAGTTGACTATTGTTTTTAAAGATGGTGTTACATACCAGTGGGGGTTGCCCCCAGGTTTTGAAGAGTAGGAGAGGAAACTTGTTGACTTGTTCAGCACAGAACATAATGTTGCTGCCAAGTCCTGTAATGGATTTTTGTATATCTGTGCATGCGTCATAAAAATGCTTAGTAAATCAGGATGTTGTTGAGATTTTATTATATATTTGCAACTTAATAATTGCAGATGTACTGTATCCTTTCCAGTATTTCTTTTGAAGAACATCTAGTCCTTTCCAGTTAATGCACGTGTCTATTAATTTGTTTTGTCTACCATTATTTCTTTTAGCAAATCCTTAATTATAAAAATCACTAGAAACTATGTGTGGTAGGAGATACTGGTTTCTGGCTAATTAATTCTCTGTAGGGATTGTGCAGATTTCCAATATAATATATTAGTTTGATATAATTCTAGATGTATAAGAAAGATTTTTTTTTTTTTTACATATTATCACAGACTTTCTTTTTTTCCAGGCTACTCACTGCAGAGCCATCCTTCCCTGCCAAGATACCCCTGCTGTGAAACTAACCTACTATGCAGAGGTAATTAACCTGAGTTGTATGAATCTAAACAAAGACTACTATGACAATGAGTGATTTTTTTTTTTTGGACTTTCCTGAATGTTGTCTAAAATGAAAACACAATGTTGAATTATAGCTTTCTGTAATAGCTGAAACCATTCTCTGTGGCACTTCTCTAGCTTTACTACTTTTTTAAAAAATGGGTAGTATTTTCCTCCATTCACCTGTATCTTTATTTCCAAAAGAAAAAAAAAAAGCCTTGCCAGAATTTTAAAAGAAATATGTACCTAAACTAAGAAAATCTGACTGTAAAACAGCGAAAGGGGCTATAGAGTAAAAATAATTTAAATTATTTTCCTTCAAGGATTTAAAAATATTTTCCTCTATATGCTCAGGTAAATAGTTGTGGTATCTTTGCAGTATCAGTATAAGTAATCTAATTGTTTAGGGAAACAAAAAGTCAGATGTGTATTGTGATACTCAATAATATAAAGTATGTGAAACTTTGACTGTTTCTCAATGAGAGTCTGTTGGCTTAATCAAATATTGTCAGTCTTCAATGCAAAATTTTCTCAACACCTCATGTTCTGCTTGAGAGGGAAAATTTAATGACAAAAAAACAAATCTGGACTACTTTTTTGCCAAAACTCGCTTATAGTGTATTATATAACGAAGATGATTGGCTCTGTTGAGAAAAATGACTTCACTGTTGTCTGTGGTGCCTGAATTCCTAATGGCTGGATAACCTTCTTCCAGGTATCTGTTCCTAAAGAGTTGGTGGCTCTCATGAGTGCTCATCGTGTGGGAGAGACACCTGACCCTGAGGACAGCAGTCGCAAGATATACTGTTTCAGTCAAAATGTGAGTGCTATAGACTAGGGCAGAGAGGCCTGTGGGGTTGTTACTCCCAGGCAGTTGACATGCCACTCATCTTTGGTTCTTGTTATCACCAATAAATCTTGGGACTACCAATGGGTCTTTGCTGCTGTAAAAAGGTATTACAGATATTCCAACTCTCCAAATCTGAAAAGTCAGCTGATGCTGGTCATTTGTCATTCCAAGGAAAGCCTGTGGAGTTTGAAAATGCTTAGTATGCTCAGAGCTAGTCCTATTAATCCCTTCTGTTCTTATGGATACTTGGGAACCGAAGAGTCAGCTTTAATAACATGGTAGTGAGCTTTGAAAGTCAAATCTTTCAAATTTTAAGCTTACCACGAACTTGTCAGTGGAACTGAGCAGTGGAATCAGCTTGAAGTTGACTGTATATATTGTAATAAAAGAAACTTTAAAAAGGTGACAACTTCAATTTTTATAAGTGCCTCCAGCTAATTAAGTGTTACCATTCTTAGGACAAAGTTGCCATTCTTAGGATGAAGTTCCATGAAATGGTGCAACTAGTTCAATGACTTTCCCACTCCTAACATGCGAGTCTCACTTTTATCTTCTGCCTTTATTGCTCTCACTGCTTTCTGTGGCCCAATCTCATGTTTAAGATCTCTTGGTGACACTACTTCATTTTGCTAAACTGTCAAGAAAATTACATAAGCAAAAAATAGAAGAAAAAAAAAAAAAGTGGGGGGAGGTTGTAAACTGGATTGTTGAGTGCAAGGCAGGATGGAATTGTCTGGCTGGGCGAGAATGGAACCTCCTCTGAGCTGTAGCAGCTGTTAGGATGACGTGGCTGTTATGTGAAACTTGAGAGGATAGAGAGAAGTCCCTGTCACTTTATATCTGTGAGCTCTTCAGTATGCTGTATTTTACCTGCTCTGTTGAGCCAGAAACATTTGCTGCTCTTAGTTTAGTGGGTAAGGCTTGTGAGGTGGTTTGTTATCGAGTGGACCTGTATGGAATAAAACAAAAATTGGTTTAATTGAAACTATACTACTTGTGATCAATGTAATATAAAACACCATTAGATTTCTAAAATCTATTTTTGTTCCTGTGTGGCCAGGCAGGTAAGAAGTGTAGTGGAGAGCAGCTTCACTGAAATGAATTTATAACCTGAGAACCATTGAGATTTGAAGAATTCAGAATTATGTATCAGTGAATCAGGCATCAAAATGTAGGGATTTATTAATCCTGTTTTCTAACCTGTAGGTAACGTAAATCAGTGGATTTAAGTCCTTTCAAGAGTATATTTTACAGTTTAACATGTAAACTAAAATGCTGATGACGATAAGAGTATTTCAATAAATAATATTAAAATAGTTTCATGATAATAAGTGGTGGATTAAAATTTTATCAAAACCGTTGTCAAATTAAAGTGGAATTTCAGCAGGTTTATATATCTCCTGCATCCTCTTTCTGTAAATACTAATGGATCTGGAATTAGTATGGAAAACTACCTTTTTAAATTTTTTTTAACATCAGTCAAACTGGCTGCATTTTTGTGTACTCTTACATTGCAGAATTTTTATTTTCAGACAGACATGCTACGGTTTTGTGGCTTTTGCGTGTAAGGTCCGTGAAATAAGTGCTTCTCACAAATAAAGGAAAATCATACTGGGGAATAAAAGCAGTGCCTTTATTCTAATGCTAGGTGGGATATTATGGAGGAAGTGCACATACTTCCTTATTTACATATTCTTTTTTTTCTTGACTAAATTAGTGGTGCTGATACCTTGCATTACAAATACATTTTTGATGTTCTCCTTTAGGTTCCAATACCTTGCTATTTGATTGCTTTAGTAGTTGGAGCTTTGGAAAGCCGGTGAGTAAAAGTATAAATGCTAATAATTATAAAAACTGCTCAGAAAGTTCTCTTACTTGATCTTGCGCTTCATGTTTTTAACAGTCTCGTAGTTTCATTCAACGTTATCTGTAAGTGGTTAACTTTCTTTTCATCCTGGAACTGAATTTCATTTTGTTCTGTAGTGCTTTGCCTTGTTTATTTTATGTTTTTAGACTCTTTATTCATATCAAAATGTATACATGTTGATATGCTTTTGCATCATTTTTTGATTGTAATATATTTTTTACTGTAAGAAAAAGCTATACTATGAAGAGTTTGGAGTAGTTTGGAACCAATGAGAGGTGTTTTTTTTTTTTTTTTTTTTTTTTTTTTTTTCCAGATACTTTTTTTTTTTTTTTTTATGAAATAGGGGTATTTTTTCCCTTATTTAAGGGAGTTAAAGG